>CM044439.1:4303677-4326065 GCA_024363595.1 Xenopus borealis
GTTTTTCCTTCTCAATGTAACTGAAGCAGTGTCAGTGGGACATTTGTTTTTACTATTGAGTGATGTTCTTATATCTACCAGGCAGCTGTTGTTAGGGAGCTGCTATCTAGTTACCTTCCCATTGTTCTGTTGTTAGTTTGCTGGGGGGGTATCACTCCAACTTGCAGTACAGCAGTAAAGAGTGACTGAAGTTTATCAGTCACATGACTTGGGGCAGCTGGGAAAATGACAATGTGTCTAGCCCCATGTCAGATTTCAAAATGAAATATATAAAAATCTGTTTGCAGGACTATTATCCGATGCATTTTGAAAAAAACATTTTTTCCCATGACAGTATTCCTTGAAGGACTGAGCACCTAGCTACAGCAGCAAAGTAGGGCTAAGGTGTGCATGTGAGTTTCACTTTATTCAGTAGCTTAAGTTATATAGCATTTCTCCATCTGTTTGGAACAGTTTTTAAGTTTCAAAAACAACTTAAATGTAGTTAGCAAAATAGCAACTTTAGATGATTTCCTTGGTTTGCCACACGTTATCCTTTGTCATTTTGAGACCTCTTTTTCATGTTTCAAATCGTGTCTGCAATATCTAAAGTTTTCAAATTCAAGTTTTATGAATAGATAATTAAAACCTACTGAACTTCTATAGAATGGAACAGAGACATTTTTGTTGCAACCTAGTTTTTACAGCCTAACAGTACAGCCACATTTCTCCAGTTCAAGATTTTTTTTTTCTAAGAATGTGCTCCAGAAAATGAATTGTACTTTACAATTTTGTTTTGCCCTTATGATCAAAATAGCAAAATTCCATAAATTCATAAATGGGTAATAAAAATATTAACTTAGACTGTCATTTTGCAGTGTCTGTATTTGTAGTGTACTGTACTGCCTTTAAATTTGTGTTCCAATATTGCAGTCATTACTATTTTAACTGTAAGTATAAATAGAATTTATATATGAATGGTCATTTCAAAGGCAGCTTAGCTTTATAGTCACCTTGCTTCAAGTTAATAAATCTGTTCCAATGTACAATATCTGTAATTTTCCCATCAGGAGCAATCATGCCTAAGCCCTCTTAACATTCTTCACAGTGGCTTGTGTATTTCTCAGGAATAACAGTGGTTAAATCAACATAATGTATGACATGAAATGCAACAACTACAATAATATCCCTCTTAACATGACAGAAGTGGGCCAATATAGGATTGTCATATAGCTTGTGATTTCAAGGGTTCTGTTTTATCCATATTTTATACAGTAAATGCTGTGGGTAACATGTAGTATCAATATATAGATGCCTATACAATTGCCTTAAAGGAAGGAAAATAAAATACATAATCACTGCTGGTTAGACACCTTACCTGTGATCTGGGATCAGCTCCTGCTTCCTGACAACTTCACTAGCAATGGGTACTACTGTTAGAATACCAGTAGTACCCATTGCTACTGGTATTCTAACAGGGATCCCTTGATCCCAGTCAACTGAAAAGCAAAAAATAGAAACAAAAGGCCAATGCTTTAGACTCAACAAAGCTCTTGATTACATTGTCATCATGGTCATCCTAAGTCTGAATAACTGCAGATGAAAAAGCATGGGGTTCAAACCAGAACCATACATTCTATTTAAAAAAAAAAGCTGTTTTTTTAAATTAATTAATTAAGGATATATTTAAATATAGAATCATGTATTTTTCATGTATGCCACCCTCCAGTAGGCTGCAAATATTACATGTTCTTGCATCTAAAATGCTGCAAAATGTATTTAAAGGCTAATGCATTTATTGTAAACTCCTTTATGATGTCAATGAATTTTATTCTAGCAGTACAATTAAAAATATAAAATTCAAATTCAGTTCACTCTTGTCTCTAGTGTGTACTATTAATTAGTTTCTCAGGAACAGAAAGCAATTAAGGTTCACTGCTGCTGAGATATTTTGCTGGATCATGTCAGAATATTCAAAGAACTCCACAGGCCTCTATATAATCTTTGTTTGTAGATGATTTCATCCTATGCAAAGCTTACTGGAAACAACGGAGTGCCATTTTGAAAGTAAAAGTAGTAGATAAATGGATTCTATTCACAATTTCTTTAAAGCAGGACATAACATCTAGGAATAAAAGTATTAGAAATACAGTTGACACCCACAATAGGCAGGTCAAAATAACCCTGAGTTTTGCAACATTACTAGAGTAAGAGCATTGAGATACAGGATTTTTTTTGTTGGCAGGAGCTAGAGCAGGCTTCCTTAAAGAGACAGCATTTTTCAACATGAGTGCATTCAGTAGGGCTTGTGCTGTCTGTTGGTTTAATCACAAGAAAAAATGTTGTGTTTTTTTTACTTCTTGAGCTAAACAAGGCAAATTTTGGAAATTGCTTAATGTTTGATCTTTGCAAGGTAGACAATTAGATTTCTAATATACAACCCTCTCACTCCTTTGCAGTGACTAGTGATGGGCGAATCTCCCCAGTTTCGCTTCGCCGAAAAATTGGCGAAACAAGTTGCGGCACGCTTTTGACGCGTCGCGTCAACTTCGACGTGTCGCATTGTTGTCAAAAACGACGCACGACTCATTTTTTTCGGCGAAATTTCGCTGGCATTTATCGCGGGTAGTGATGGGCGAATTTATTCGCCAGGGGCGAATTCGTGGCGAATTCCCGCGATTCGCCGCTGGCGAATAAATTCGCGAAACGGGCAAAAAAATTCGCCAACAAAAATTCGCCGCGCAAAAACGACTCGTGCGTCGTTTTTTGACGCGACGCGCGTCAAAAACGACGCGACGCGCGTCAAAAACGGCGCGCGACTCGTTTCGCGAATCGGCGAAAAATTCGCGAATTTTCAGGCGAAGCGAAACGCGGCCGTTTCGCCCATCACTAATCGCGGGAATTCGCCGCAAATGTGCCCCTGGTGAATAAATTCGCCCATCACTAGCAGTGACTGTTTTGTGCTGGTTGGTTATTCATGCACCAGTAATCTTATTAACTACCTTACCATTTTCCACGATTGCTCTGTTTATCTTTGGAATAACAAAAAAAAATGCCAATAAAACAATGGACAAAAAGTATGTTTAACCCAAGCCTAACCTTAAACGTATATTGAAAAAGGGGAGTATACTGCCCCATTAACAGTTTTTCATTGCACCCCATTTATGAGTCATCCTTGTGACCCAAACTTTTGTTTAGAATTATGTGCCTAATTTTAATATGTAACATCTATGGTAGAAACCAATAGGAAAAGGAACTACAGAGACACATCATTTGGACCCATAAGTGACCACAGGTTGAGTCACTGTTATGATCAGTTAGCTTATGTCCCATAAAGAATAGCATCAAAGGAAATGTTATGATAGATATCTAAAGAATAAACCTTATAAACTAGTGACAAAAGTGGTCAATAGACTCTATTCATCAAACACACTGGGGTTCATTTATAAACATTGGGCAAATTTGCATCAGATGATCTCTTCCAATGTTCAACCTACAGCTGGCTGACAAAAAGCTAATCAATGATTGGTTGATATGGGTTACAGCCCAAATGCAAATTTGCCCAGTGTTTATAAATGAGGCCCAATGTTCTTACAGATCTTTGATATTCAAAGTAAAATAAGTCAGGAAATCAACTTGACTAAAAATATCCTGTAAGGTATAAAAAAAGAATTCCCATCAGCTGTAGCTTATTTAAAAAATTGCTGGTGTATTATTTAATTTGGTAATTAATGATAAGTTGGTATATAACTTAAGATTTCATTGCACAAATTTTTCTCACCCCAATAAGAAATAACAGTTTTTTTCTCATTAGTAGTCTTTTGCTTAGAATTTAATTATTTTAAATCAGTCAGGAGTCAGCAATTCAAAATCACAGACAAAATGTAAATAAAGCATCTGTATAGTTAGCCTAATTAACAATTCTTGTGTAAATACTATTGCATGCCTCACTGAGTTTGAAAGGTCTGCCCTGAACAGTCAGTAACCTATTATTTGTGTTTATTTAAATTAACTTTAAGTATTAACTTCTAAAAGGAATCAAACACAGAAAAACAAGTTACACCTGTTAATGTTATTTCTCAGGCATGGTAAGATATTTCACATTTTGGAAAAGCTACTGTTAAGAAGTCCTGCTGAACAGGAAATAGTGGAAATCATCAAAGGACACCCAACCACTTGTGACCTTGACCTTGGTCCAACAGTTCCACTACACTAGGTACCTACTGGCACAGTCCACAGAGGGAACTCTGGAATTACATGGAATTAAAATGAATTGATTTCAGGGCATACCGTTACTTGCTCTCTTTTTATTTATGCTGGTCCAATTTTCATATTTTCTTAAGTTTAGCAAGTAAGTTTACAAACCCCTTAGGAATAATTTTAATTTGAGATTCTTGACAATACTAGACAACCTAATACACTTTTCTTCATTAGTGTTATTTTCCTTTGTGCTTCATAGGAGTACAGCTCTAGCTAACATTCGCTGAATATCATCACGTGTTACCATGGCAATAACATTTATTGTTCTTCAATTCTAAAGGTTTCTTGGGAAAATCTATTTGTTATTGTTTTGTGCCTTATATTTCAGCCAAGTATGAACCCTTTATTAATGATTTTGTGGATTCTAAGTAAAACTTTCCTAGCCAGTAATGACACGAATAGATGGCATTTTAATGAATGACCTAGACCTGCAGGAAGAATATAAACATGTTAACAAGATGCACATATGAAAAAACAAAGCATGAAACTAAATATAGAGGATATTCACTGATATTCCTCTACATGAACACAAATGGCATAATACTTATAACTTATAGCAGCTACTGGTGAACACTCGGAAAATTTGTAGACCCAAAAAATGTTTGATTCTATACTTTTGGTGCCTAAATAGCTTTGAAACCAAACAAATAAACAAACATATTTTTTGTCCTAAATATTGAGTGGTACCCAGACATATGCCCTATATGTAATAAGCACACAAGATTGCTCAGGAGGAAGTAACCAATACCAACCAATACAACTACCATGTGGCAGTATATCAACCCTGTAGAGTTTTTATGTCTACAGGGTTGATATACAATTACAGATGAAGCCACTTTGGATTGTGCGTTTGACACAGAATAACTTAACTCAGACATCCCATTTAACTCACTTATCACAGAATATTGTGTCACAGCATCTCATCCAATTAAAGAGTTCCCCATTGAAAACAATGGTGCTTTGGTATTGGTTAAATGCATTAAATGTATTAAAATCATATTCTTAAGTTAAATCCTTAATCCTTAACATCCTTATATTTTTCAAATATTCTTCAGTATTGGAATGTTCTCAATCCCTGAATATAGTACACTAAAAAAGGGAAAAGACAAACTGCATTTTATGTGTGCTTTTGCCCTAAGTTATTTATTATGAAGTAAAAACTAAGCCAATGATATAGTACAATTTGGTGTGTCTTTTCCCCTTCATTTGTACCTACCTATTCTGGTGTGACATAAATCACTCTAATATGTGACAAATATGTATTAGATTTTCCACCACTTCAAATCTTAATTTTGAAAATGGGGCTGAAAATTGTCTATTTATGTGTTGCTTAATGGAGGGAATATTTCAGCTCCTTTTTATGTAGGTCACCAGTAAAAGCAAATTGTGCAATAAATATGTTTTTTCCCTGGGGAAAACATTGAAAAAAGTGTGAAATGTTTTTCTGGTACTGTACTCTTTACAGTTCTGGTAAGAGCTTTCGAGTTTTTGTGTGAATTAATTAATTCCCTGTCAGCCCCTGATATAGAACTATTGTACTTTGCGAGTGATTGCATAGATCTGAGATTTTCAATTGCAATACAGAGTTATCAGTTGTATTGTACAGTATATAGGGATGGGTGAATCTGATCTGAAAATTTGTGAAATAGTATAATAGATAATATAATACTATAATAGTACAGGGTCTGAAATGTAGATGCATCAACAGTCATAACTATTGACTGGATGTTTTTGTTGATGGGCATAGGCTTGGTAATAACATTCTTTTCATAGCATTTCAGTCTCTTATAATATAGAGCATTTAACACAACATCTCAAAATGGGTGCCCAAGAAGCTCCTTTATGTTATACATAATGGTCTGTTTGTATTCTTAACTTATATTTAGTTTTATGTTCACTTGTGAAAATTGGTATGAGAGGAAATACTGTCTCTATCTTAACATTGCAGCACAGAATGTTTCACGGTAAATTGACTTTTTACGAATAGTGCTGGTTGGTTTTGAATTTACTCTGGGAAGACGATGCAGATTTATGAAATTCTGTCAGATAAAATCAGTACATTTCATCAAGGAATTTTAAAGTAGGAACAGCTTTTATTTTGCTTGTTCTCTGATCTAAAGTACTGATCTAAAAAAAAACTGTTAAACTCTGCTGTCAGATTGAAATGACTTTTGGAAACAACTAAAGATAAATATGCTGGATGGATCTTTTTATTAAAACATGTGAATTTATCAGTGAAATTAGCAAAGTTATTACTTTTTAACTGAATACTTAGGTGACCAAAGAAGATCACCCTAGGCGTCAAACCACATGAATTATTATCAAAATATAGTTTTTTAAGTACATCACTAGCAAAGAATGTCTGCTGTTTATTAAGTAAATTACAAAACATTTTATACCCTTTTTTAATGTTACTGGGAAAAAACATAAAAAGTTTAAGACCAATCATGTCTAACTAAAGATCCTTAATTAACTTTTAAAAAAAAATTTAATTAACTTTAACTGTAATATGATTACCATAAGTTTCTTTTTTGTATGTCTTTGACTATTGGAAAGATAATTTACAGTATGTAAATTTTTTTTTAAAATAATCTTTATTCAGTTTTCAAGAAAATACAGAAGGCAAAAAAAGGTAGTAAGAGAAAAGGGATTTAAAATTGACAATTGACAGGATGACAATTTCCAGCAGAATGCAATATAGACAGAGATGTACATTACAACATTACAAGATCTACATTTTCAATTCAACATTATTGTAATGTAACAATTGCCTTAAGGAACTTCCTGTGTTCTGGAAGGGAGAGGCAGAACCGAGGGACAGTAAAAAAAAGGAGAAAAAGGGAAAAGAGACAAAAAGTCATCCCAACTCTTGTAGCGAACTATCTCAGAGTAATAACGTCCTAGGTGGTATTATTGATACTGGCTTGGTTTATGTAAGGTGGTTTTTTAGGTTAAAGGTCTGTACTTTCTGGTGACAGGCAACTGGATTATATAGTTGTTCCTCTATATCGGAGCCACAGGTCCCAGATCTCATGGAAGGTATCAATCTCATCGTTAGCTATCATGGTAAGCCTCTCCATCACCATATAACCGTCCACTCTGGACTTAACTGAGGATATATCTAGGGTAGGCGTTTTCCATGCTTTAGCTATAATTTGTTTGGCGGCCAAGAAAATTTGGCATATCAATTTTTTACATATTTATTACATCCTGTAATTCTGCCATGAAGCAGTGCCGTTGCGGGGAGTTTAGTTAGTTTGAGCCCTGTGATACTATTGACCATGGTGTAAATACGTGTCCAATATCTGATTGCTTTGGGACAAGACCACTATACATGTAAATAGGTTCCTACCTGTCTGCATCCTCGAAAACAAGTAGGGGATGTGGCAGGATACCATTTAGAAATTTTTTCAGGGACCAGGTACAGATGCAGTCACGCTAAATGCGTCGTGACTCAGAGCTAATTGAAGAAACTGCGTTATTCAAAGTTATCTTAACTCATTTAATGCATTTAACCTTTTCATTAGCATACCAAAGCTCCATTGTTTTCAATGGTGAACTCTTTAATTGGATGGGATGCTGTGACACAATATTCTGTGCTAAGTGGGATAAATGGGTTAGATGAGTTAAGTCACGACGCATTTAACTTACAAATCCAAGTGACTGTATCTGTACCATTGTGACATAACCTTTTGAGATGTTTCTTGAATCAAAATGCTTGGGGAACATTTTGTTATATCTAGGAGCCTATTTAACCAATCTTCCTCTTCCATAGTGATGTGAAGCTCTCGTTCCCATTGTCTAATGTATGGTAGGTCCTTTAATGGCTGTTGATGAGCTAACAAATCATAGATTCTGGAGATAGCACCCCTATATGGGATTGAGTATAGGCATAATCGTTCAAATATAGTGGGGGGAGGTAAAGAACGACATTCATTTCCTAGTATAGAGAAAAAATAATGTCTTATCTGGGCATACCGAAAAATCTCTGAAGGAGGCATGTGGTATTTGGTTGTCAAGGTATGGATATCTATAAACTTGTAGTTTGGGGTCAGTTGGGCTATCGTGGACAGATTGTTCATGTGCCACCACTGAAAAGTCACCTGACCGGGAGGAAACTCAGAATTTTTTAATATGGATAGGGCTGGACGGTAATATGAGGCTAATGGAAATTGAGTCCGAATATTCTTCCATAAAGACAGGGTATGGTTTACCTTGGGAGGCAGCGTGAGATTACTGAGTAACAAAGTGCCAACCTGCAATTGTTCTATATCTGTCCAAAGCGGAGTGGTGGGTGACATGCCATTCCGACATCTGAGCCAATTGTGCTGCAATATAATACATACGAAAATTTGGGACCCCCAGTCCTCCCCTACGTCTACTCGTATAAGTCACGTTTGCCCCCATCCTAGCTCTTTTACCCCCCCAAATAATTTTCTGACAGGATGACTAAAATTTAGTTAGGGTTGTCATAGGGGGGCTTACTCGTAATGTGCGGAAGAGGTACAACAACTGTGGTAGGATCGACATCTTTAAGGCGTGGATTTTACCTAGCCAAGACAGTTTCATTAATTCCCATGTCTGAAGTGTAGAGAATAGTTTTTTAAATACCTTAGGATAATTAGCAGCAGACAGAGTATTGTAATCTGAAGTTAGTAGTATGCCTAAATATTTGATAGTCTTGGGTTGCCATTGGAACTCAAAATTTAGTTCTAAAATTTTTTGAATTTGAGCCGGGAGATTAATGTTCAGTGCTTCTGATTTCTGTGAGTTGACTTTCAGACCTGAAATGTATCCGAAATCAACTAGGATTTTATATAAATGTGGGAGGGAGGTCATTGGTTTAGTGATTAACATCATTATGTCGTCTGCGTATAGCACACATTTATGGGTTTTGTCCCCGATTTGCAGACCAAAGATATTTTTACGGGTACCCCTTTGTATTGCAAATTTTTCCGAGAGAAATCCCAGATGTCGTACGCAGGCTCTAGGTGTGTGGTATAATGCCTTAAGAACATGTAGGAATTCTGGGGGAAATTCATATGCTTTTAATACTAAGGTTAGATACTGTCAGGAGGCCGTATCGAAAGCCTTTTCCAGATCTAGCGACAGTAACATTGAAGGGATATTCTGTTGTTTGCTATGGTGTATCATATCAATGACTCTACGAATATTGTCGGTTACCTGTCTGCCAGGGATAAATCCTGCCTGATCTTTCTGTACTAAGGTGTATATAAAGATATTTAGGCAAGTGGCATATATTTTGGCTAAGAGTTTGATGTCTATATTTAGCAGTGGACGGACGGAAATTTTTACACAATGTGATGTGTCTATTTGGTTTAGGTATGACCGTTATATACGCTAGTTGGGATTCTTCATCGAATTTCCCTTCCCCAGTCAGCATTTCATTACTGTATATAAAGTAGTCAGGATGGGGACTAGTATGGTGGAGTAGGTCCTATAGAATTTAGCAGAGAATCCGTCAGGGCCGTGGGCTTTGGCTAGTTTAAGATCTTTGATAGCTTCTGCTATTTCTTCCGGCTCTATTGGTTTGGCTAGACTGTTCTGTTGCAATTGAGTTAACTTAGGAATAGGGATGTTGTCAAGGAACGAATGGGTGGACTGAGGGTCCAGATCCTCCTTCTGTTCATAGAGAGATTTGTAAAAGGATGCGAATTCAGCAACAATTTTGGTCGGATTAGCAGTCAGGGCTCCCTCCTTAGTTTTAATTTGCGTAAATGGAGTATGGTGAAATTTATTGTTTAATTTTCTTGCCAACATCGTGTCTGCTTTGTTGGCTTTTTGAAAGTATTTTTGTTTTACCCACGATAACCGTTTAATTTGCTGTTCTGTCATTAGCAAATTCAATTCTGTTCTACTTTTCTCAATTTGTTTCCAGAGAGAGGTATTGGGGGTAAGCTTATGCTTTGACTCGAGCTGATTTAATTGGGACATTAGGGTTGTCACTTTCACTTTTGCAGCTCTTTTCCGTTTAGACAGAGCTTGTATCAGTAGGCCTCTAACAAATGCCTTATGGGCTGCCCAGAGTGTGGAGGTCTTCATGCCTGGGGTTGTATTTGCTGTGAAGAAAGCTAACATCTCTTTTTCTAGGTCTTTTACCACAGACGGATCAGATAATAAAGTATTATCAAGCCTCCAGGTATAGAATTGAGGTTGTATAGCTACACCCTGCAACTGAAGTTTCACGATAGAGTGATCTGACCAAGGACAAGCATGAATGGAGGCATTAGATATTGAAGAGGCCAGTTGTTTATTCAGGAGAATCATGTCTATCCTTGAGTAGGATTTATGTGGGTGGGAGAAAAATTTAAAGTCCCTTTTATAGGGGTGAAATTCCCTCCAGGAGTCCACTATAGAGTATTTGTGCAGTAGGGCCGAAAGAAAATGTGGGTGGCGCTGTCGTATATTGAAGGAGGGGCCTTGTCTGTCTATGGATGGGTTCACTACCTCATTGAAATCACCTCCTAGAATGAGTTGCCCCCTTTGATGTTTCTCAAGTACAGTGAAAAATTTATGGAGAAAAGGTTTCTGACAGTATGTTAATTTTTTAGTACATTGCATTGGTAGGTTTCCCCCTGGCAAACAGTTGAACTCATGTGATGGGGGGGAGTGAACCCCCAGTGAATATGGCTTCTTTTGTCATTTAATAAAATTTCATTTATTTAGGGGGCATAAATCTCTATCTTTGCTTGAAGTGGAATATTAGATAGGAATCATAGATTTTTCCAATTTACTTATTTTAATACTTTGCTTTGAGCAATATTGTACCTGCAACTAATGTAACCTTGGAGGGTAACTATTGGGGGTACAGGGGGTACTGCAGTCAGGTTCCCAGTGCCAGAGAGAACCACAGAGTTGTGGGGCATAAAGGGTGGGGCTTGCATTTGGGACTAGGAAATCAAAGTAAAAATGCAGACAGTGAATTTAAAATGTTTTATGTTTTATCCATTAAAACATTTTTTTAGTGTGACATGCAGCAAGTTGGATATTTGTTGGTACTTTTGAATCCCGGCTGAGATTCAAAACCACATTATTCTTTTCAAAGTTGAAAAATATGCTTAAAATGTAAGAGAATTTTAACTTTTATGTATAATGCAAGTGTAACCAACCCCACTGGTCAGCCCTGCTCTTCTTACACTGACTGGTGGGGGCGAGATGCTGTGATGTCTTCTACGCATGCGCCACCTGCGCATCAAAATGGACGCTCACGTCAAACTAGGTGTGCGCGTCGAAATGGACACTAATGCCAAAACTGTTAGGATTATGATGTCAATCCTGGGTGCCTTGTTTTCTATTTGTTCCCAATTCTGTCCATCCTGGTCCAAGCTCGTCCTGATTGGTTCCTGGTCCTTTAAATAACCTTCCCTTCATCCCCTCATTGCCCAAGTTGGCTTCTGTTCCTACAGTTCCTGCTCAAGCCCTGTTTGACTTTTGTATCCTCGTTTTCGACTCCCTGGCCTGTTTTCGACTTCTGATCCTCTGCTGCCTGAACCGACCTCTGCTTGTATTTGAC
The DNA here is from genome assembly GCA_024363595.1 of Xenopus borealis. Lineage (NCBI taxonomy): Eukaryota > Metazoa > Chordata > Amphibia > Anura > Pipidae > Xenopus > Xenopus borealis. The sequence continues at coordinate 4,315,451 of CM044439.1, forward strand.
TTCTGAACCTCTGCCACCCGAAACGGCCTTTGCCTGTTTGACTTTGCTTTGCCTAATCCTCGTCTGTACCACACTTTCGGTATTACGCCTTGCTCCTTTGTTTTCTCCACCGCAGAAAGCCCGGGGCCCCAAGAGGGCGTCGGTGAAGACTGAAGTTGTAAAGGAGTACCAGTCTCTACCAGACTTCCTTGGACCAGCCACCCTCCATCAGGATCCAAGCAAAACATCCGGATTCAAGGTAACAGATTGTTACAGCAAGATTCCATAGTGGATTTCGTACATCCTAAATAAACATCCCATAGAAAAAAAAACTTTCTAACGTGAAGTAGACATCTTCAGAGTTATCCAGTACATGCAACCACATAATAAATGCGTTCTACTCTAATTTATGTAACTGCTAAGTATTTGTAATTTTGTAAGAAAAAGCTAACGTTCTATAATGGATTATTTGGTCATCTTCTTTGGTCTTCATAGCTGTAAACAAAATAAATATGAATTTTAAAAAAATATTTTCAAATATTTTATCCTTTTTACTCTAACCAGTATGAAAAAACTATTTCTTTATAGACTATATAAAAAAGGTGAAATTTTTAGTGAGGATTTTTTTCTAAATTGGCATTTGTATCCCACAGAGCAGAGGCGTTAGCCCTTGGGTTTTCACGAGTGTTTTATAATTCGCCATCTTCACAGCTATTAGCTAACACTTGGATGGTATTTTATTATGGGTACAATGCTTTTCAGTGCACTACTTTGAAATGCTGACCTTGTCACTTCTTGTGACAAAGTGTGAAATTAATCATTTGCTAGAAACTTCTATAAGAGAGAGGATAAAAAGGACTTTTCAACATAGTTTAAGACATTTTTGTGAGCCAGTTCCTAACATAATCTCAGGAATCAATATTTCTGCTCTATATTCAAGGACAGCATTACCATTGCTATTTATTGAGGTCAGTCTGATCGGATTGATCCTTATCTGATCAAAAAGATTACAATTATTGACTAATAATGAACTGAATTGTTTTTATAATAGATCAATGATTGATCATTACATTTTTACCAGATCATGATCAATAAGACCAGATTGACCTCAATAATTAGCAAAGGTATATCTGCCCATTGAAATGCACTGGAGTCAATGGGAAGGTGAAATAAGGCTCTGCATATGCATTGTCTACCTTGTTAATGCAGCTAACTTGTTAATTGGTATGTAATATATAAATTTATTATTGCATTAAAAATAATGATTGCATTACAGATAGTTAGTGATGGTCGAATCTGGGGGGTTTTGCTTTGGTAATTTTTTCTCGAAACGGGAAAAATTCATGATTTTTGAAAATATTGAAATAGGTTATTCTGCCCCTATAAATAATACTCCTTAAGAGGAATTGGTGTGAAAATTGCCATTTTTTTTCCAAACGCTATGGCTACTTGGTTCATTCATACATAAGGTTTTAATAAACTGATCCAGACACAAATGTGTTCTTTGCAGTGCAACAGCCCAGAAGAAAGGCTTGTTTTAAATACAATCGGAAAGAATGGAAGTTAAAGCATATTTGCAGCTTTTAGCACATGAGATCCAAAGGATTAAATGATAGCAGTTTGAATAAAAGGACAGCTTCTCGTGCATATAATTATTTGTGCTCCACATCTGCAAAGGAGATTTATTCAGAAATCACTTCCAAATATTTAATGCTTTTTCTGAGGCTTGCTATATTTGTCATATTTTGATAATATCAGTCAGAAACACATTGAGGTTTTTAGTGAGAAAAAATGTTAAAATTAAAAATTTAGATAAATTTCTATAGATGCACATAGCTCAATTAAATATATTAAAATAATATGAAGCTACTTAAAGAATTATGCTTTATGTCTTATGCCGATACTTTCTTTTGCATTAAAAATAAATAGAACAGGGAAATTAAATGTTTTTTTCTCTCAGCTGGTTGCTGTCTGACCCCCTGATAGGACGAGCTTTTCACCATAAAGTAGTCACAGGGTGGTTTGTCTGACTATCTAATTATTAAAAAATAATAACAAAAATAAACATCAGAAAAGTGGATTCAAAATGGAAAGGGTCAGTGTGGGTTGGAAATACTTGAGATATCAGGACCAATTACCTACATATTAGTCTACAGATAAAAGGCCACTATACTGTACATTCATAGCTTTGCCATTTTGATCTAAATGGCAGTTTTCTAAGACAGGAGTTATATTTATTTTCCTTTTACTTTTGTCAGAGATTCTGTAAATATGTTTCTGGCTGAGTTCACATACTTCACCCACCTACTATTAATTTCCTATTGAGCAATACTTTTCTTACAAGAAGTCAGAGGAGGCATGTACTAGGGGGTTATTTATAGTGATGGGCAAATCTATCCCGTTTCGCTTCGCCGAAAAATTGGTGAAAAAAATCGCGAAACGGCGCACGTCGTTTTCAGCACACATCTCATTTTTTTTTACGACAGCTAGTTTTTGCTGGCATTTCACAAATTTATTTGCCGGCAGCTAATGATGGTAATTCGCAAATTTGCGTCTGGCGAATAAATTCGCCCATCACTAGTTATTTATCAAAATCTAGTTTATCTCATTCTTATTCTGAAATATACTCCATCCAAATCCGCACAGGTTATTTCCTCTTGTTTATCAATACATTTTCCCTAAAAATTCTCAAAAAATCACGAATATTGTGCGAAAATTCATATCTTTTCAGATTTTCCACCCAAAAACATTTTTTTTTTATTTGTTGCATGAAAACAACAAAATCTTCAGATTTCGAAACCCAATTCAGATCAGAATATCTTTGGGACCTCTACCATTGACATACAAGCTAAACCATGAAAAAAAATTCACAAAAAAAAATCAGATTTTATAGTAAAAAAGGTTTTTTGGGCATTCAGATTTTAATAATAACCCCCCTAGTGTCCAAGGAAATAGTTACATATTTAATTCTCTAGATTTAGAATTAGAGGACAACTCAATATATTTCCTCATAATCTGATGAAATAATCAGCATGGGTGTGCCATGCACTAATCAAAATTCTCTGAAAAATAGGGAATAGTACACCATTAAGAAAATTCTAAAATTTTCAGAAATTAACAGTATATTCATTAAGTTTATTTTACATTAAATTAATCATTGAGTTCCAATGTGGTACTTTTTGTATTATAATAAATATCTTCACTTCAAATTAATCTCACATATAATAAATCAAAACTATAAAAATTCCATAATAGAATATAAGAAAAGTTCAATATTGTTTCTATATAGGGGGTTATTTACTAAACCTCAAATTTATCTGGTCAGATATTTTGGGGCAAAAACTTGATATTTGTTGAAAAAAACATGATTTATTATACGCCGATGCCGCAAAAAGCCCAAATCCCAAAATCTGCTATCAAGGCAATGGGAAGACACCAATCTCAACTTGAACTTATCATGGGTTGCACTGGGTTTAGCCCAAAAATCTGAAAATATGGGGTTTTTGAGCAAGGACCCAAAAAATTTTAGTGATTTGGGAAAAAAGTCAGATGATTTAGGTTTTGTTTAATTTTATTGTTTTCTTTTCCTGATCCGATTAATTCGAATTTTTAAATTAATAAATAAGGTAAAATCGGGTATGGGAGTTTTTTTTTATAAAAAAAATTGATATATTAGTAATTTAGTAAATAACCCCCATAGTGTATTTTTATGTTTTTCTATGTAAACCATATTATCTATTATTTTATTAAAGAAAAAACTTCAACTGACCTCCCTTTTCTTTTTTCCTTCATTACGGAAATCATAGAAATCACAAGGTCAGCCTTGAACCATGTCTTGGCACCTGATAAAGAAGAGAGACACTAAAGCATTACTTAACGAAGCAGCCTACATTCTGCTGCACTGTTTACTTAATTTTTTATGATATAGTTCTGGGAAAAATAAATTACAGTGTGTTCAAGAAATAAGTAATTGCATCTTGTGTATAATTGATTTCTTAAAATTGCATTCTGATCTGATTGAGGAAGGCTTGTGCACTACCTGTGGTTGTTTTATGAGACTTATAATTGCAGAAAATGTTGCCATGGAGAGAATAAAATGTAATTTTATGAACACATTTGAAGTTGCATTTTCTAGGTTCTTTGTGGTTTCTAGGATTTTGCTGAAGATATCCTGTTTCACATCACAATCTGACAATGACATCTATTTTAACAAGTGCATGACCTGACTGCTAAATGAACTGGTGCATTGAATATGGATATTATATGCACTTTGAAAGCAGGCTACAGAACATGTTCTGAATTCTTAAGTCATAAAAAGCTTTAATAGGACAACTTGCATGGCTTATAGTAAGGATTTTCTATTTGATTTTTAAAAAATTGCAAGCCCTCTGCTTGCTACTGTTGGCACTGTTGTTCAATATGCAATGTGACAGACAGAAAAATAGCTACTGGCACAAGGATATAATCTTAGCTTTCTGACTAGTACATGGTCTCCCAAAGCAATTTCAATGTTGTATTTCATTCACATGCACTGCCATTACGGATAGTTTTCTGTTACCAAATATTTCCATAAAAGTACATATGGCACTTTTTTCATGACATGACTGCTGTTTTGTGAGGAAAAGACTTGGCAATCTGATTATAACTCCATATGCATTGAGTTGTTTTAAAATGCGAATATTGCACAATAAAAATTTTACCTTAAACCTGAAACATAACTTAAGCTTAAAAACAGAAAAAGATTTCTATTTTTTGTAGTATAACCTAAACTGGTAAATGGAATGAAACAAACTACTGTATAAGGAAATATGGGTCAAAGTAAAGTTTTCTTTAAAGATGAGGTGCTTTCGAGGATACATTTATTGCTTTTGTGAAAACCATGCATGCCATGGAATTTATTAAAATATCCAAATTAAAACAGTAGGAACTGATGTTTTGTTGAACGGTCTAAAAAAAATATGAATACCTGTAAAACCTCTAGAAATTACAGTTTTTCAGATAATTCTTAGCAAAAAAACCTGAAACCTCCTAAAATTCCAAATTGATTTAAAATTGTCCAATAGGATCAGTGCAGCTTTCACTGACTTCTAAAGTCCCTCGACAACTTTTACCTGTTGAAGTTTTGTATTAGCGAGTTTCATGGTTTCTACACTTAAGGGGTCATTTAATAACACTTAAATGCATTCTAATTATTTTACAAATCTCTAAAAACGTGAGACCTATGTGAACACCACAAAAACCAGTTATACAAAACTTCACCAGGTAAAAGTTGTTGAGGTCCAAGAAAAATTCAATGGGAGCTGCATAGATTTTTTTGGACCGCACTAAATAAATTTGGACTTTTAGATACTTTCCTTTTTTTCACTATAAATGGCCTGAAAAGAGGTTTTTAGAGGTGTTTGAGATATTTGGATTTTTTTAGCACAGAGTTCAGTGTAACTTTCCGTTCATACATTTTTATTCAGAAATTTAAATAAATCTCATGACATTCATAGTTTTAGAGTTTGTGAATATGACCATGTTTCATAAAACACGAAAACCACAGCAAGTAGACAGCAAGTTGATAGATATGCCCACAAAAATAGGAAAAACACAGTTTTTTAAGGATTTGTGTAACAAAATCAAATTCAATTGTTAGTTGGATCCTTAGATGTCAGCAATTCCCATTAAAGGAACAATTTTCACCTTAAGCAGCACAAATAATTCTTCACCATAATGGTTGTGATGGTGTGGAATGCTCTGCTTGGCAATATTGTGATGTCCGATTCCCTTAGTGCCTTAAGAGGATATTTAGCACTGGAATTCTTAAAAGATCAAATATATACCATATAATTAAGTTAATTAAGAAGTCACGCACAACTGGAAAGGTAGTTGTAGGTCTTGCACTTCATTAATGAGACACTGCATGGAGCAGAACCAATACTATACTTGATTGTAAGGGGCCCATTTTTAAACCTCAAATGAATATGTTTTTAATGGGTAAATTTTTAGTGGAAATGCACCCGCCACAAAGTTTATAAAAATCCAAATCTGCAAACACTCCATTTCAAACCTGTCGAGGTCATGTAAGTCAATGACAGATGTCTCTGAAGTTGTTTTTTTGCCATCGTGATCTGCTCTTGATAATCCTATTAAGTAAGGTTTTATGTCCTATTATCTGAAAAAGCAGAGTTTTCGCAGAATAAATTTGATAAGGTCGAGTTTTCAGAGTCAATGGTACAATACAAACTGATGCTTGCTTTTGTCGTGACATTTTATTGTTGCTATTTTTTGAGAAAAATTACTGATAAATTATTTCAATTAATGGAAGGTCATTATTGGAGTTTGGTCAACTTTGTTTTCATTATAAAACTGTGATTAATTAGATTTTTAGTCAATAACACTTACTACTACTACTATATCCATGTTATTATTGAACTCCAAAACATGGTATACAAATTGTGTTCAAAATATATGCAAGCATGGGTAATACTGTATTTAAAATTACAGAGGGTTGGGGGAATATGTGAATTATGGTGAAGGTAAATTTCAGTTGGCACAATGCTATATAAAGATCTTGAATAAAAATATTCATAAAGTTTTATAATAACTTTCTACATCATTTCTTTAAGTCTGCTACAAAAGAGCCAATAGTTTATTTTTACAATTAACATAGACATAAGCAAACAGTTAACATCAAGCACTATTGTTGCAGAAAAAGCAAAACAAAAAAGATTGCTTGCTTAAATGGAACACTGTGGCAGATGGCATATATTTAGGTTTCTGTATAATAGGATTCTGTATTACAGAGTGTTAAATGTATTATTAATCTGTTCTTATCAGAATGTCTACAACATTATCTTTACCAAACTCATTTCAAATGCCACTAGATTCTGTAAAGCTTAACTTTTTAATATAAAAATTATAGAAAAAAGGGTAAATTTGCCATATTGTCCAGAAAGATAATTTAAACTTTTGCACAGAGAAATGCTTTAAAAGAACCAATGCACAATTCACTTGAAAGAATGTTTTATTGTACAAGGAAGCCACAGTTTAAGACACAAAGAAAAAAAGAAACTAGCTATTTTTGATTTGTGAATAAATAAATGCCAAGTTTTAGTGGCCTATTTATTAAACCTCAAATTGTTCTGGTCGACTTTTTTAAAGGGAAAAAAAAGTTGCATTTTTAGAGATTTATTATACCCCAAAGCTACTAAAAATCTAAATTTGAAGATACCCCACCTTCAGTGTCAGACTGGGCCTACGGGACACTGCAATAAAACCCAGTGGGTCCCGCTGGCCCAGACCAGGACCTTAGCGGAAGCTGGAAGCGGCTTCTGTCTTCCCTTCCTGACCCCCAGCATGATTCTACAAAAAAAATGTAGGCACATGGGGACAAGGGGCGGGTTGCGGCTCAGGGAGGGGGGCCAGAGGGTGCTTTGCACCAATGTGGACCATCTCAAACCTGTGGAGGTCATGTACAAATCAATGGCAGATGTCCCTGAAGATATTTCTTAAAGGGGTTGTTCACCTTTGAGTTAACTTTTAGTATAATGTAGAGAGTGATATTCTGAGACAATTTGCAATTGGTTTTGATTTTTTATTGTTTGTGGTTTTATAGTTATTTAGCTTTTTATTCACCAGCTCTCCGGTTTGCAGTGTCAGCAATCTGGTTGCTAGGGTACAAATTACCCTAACAACCCTGTATTGATTTGAATAAGAGACTGGAATATGAATAGGAAATGGACTGAATAGAATGATAAGTAATAAAAAGTGGCAATAACGATACATTTGTAGCCTTACAGAGCATTTGTTTTTAGATGGTGTCAGTGACCCCCATTTGAAAGCTGCAAAGAAACAGAAGAAAATTGCAAATCATTAAAAAAACTATAAAAATTAAATAATGAAGACCAATTGAAAAGTTTCTTAGAATTGTCCCTTCTACAATATACTAAAAGTTAACTTGAAGGTGAACCACCCCTTTAACGGGATCCACTCTGGTTTTCTTTCAATAACTTTATAAATTCGGTTTTCCCTATGTCAGTTCAATTCAAGTTGAGTTTCTGAATTGGTGAATTGAAAAAGGTGTAAAATTGTAATTGACGTTTATTTTGTTGTGCCATTTTTTTGCGCTCACTTTTTTGAGAGGTGTGTTAAATGCGTTGTTACTCAGGATTATTTGAAGAAACTGTGTTATCTAAAGTCATCTTAACTCATTTAATACATTTAACCTTTTCATTAGCATACCAAAGCACCATTGTTTTTAATGGTGAACTCTTTAATTAATTGCATGGGATGCTGTGATGCAATATTCTGTGTTAAGTGGGATACATGGTATATCTGGGTTTAGTTATTCTGTGTCAAACACACAATCCAAAGTGGCTTCATCTGTATTATTGATAAATTAGTTAAATTGGAGTTTTAGTAAATAACCCCCCTAATGTAAAAATATAAGTTATTGCAAACTGCTGGAAAATGCATCAATGTGATATTTAAATACTGTAAGCATTTTCAAAGGCATTGAAGCAGTTTCTTGGCTGGAAGATTATATTTTATGATTTAACATATTTGTTCCTCATTGTGTCGCTTGTGAAATAATGCAACACTATTCTTTAAATAAGATAACTTTCATTTTTAAAGGGGTGTTGGGGTTCTTTCAAGTCTCCAAAATGTGGTGCAATGGGGTGCCCTGCAAAGAATATTTAAATGATCTAAAGATAGCACCTTTGCATTAATATGGCAGTTCGTAGTATTTTGAGATATATTTGAAATCTAATAAAATAGAACATGTGCAAATCATATCTCACTAGTATTCACTCACTGATTAATTTCCATTGTTATCTAAAGAATGCTGTATCCAGTGTCTGACTTAAGTATATGATGAGGAATGTATTTTAAAGTGGTTGTAGAGAAAATTGATCATTTGTATCTGTCCATTGTCTGGCATGTTTTGACTGGTGGCTCTTCAGGGCTAGTCATTTTCGTTGACCATGTTTGTAAGAATACTAATTGCTATCAGAGTGCAGTGTAAAGAAAATAGTCGATGCTCTTGATAGGTAGAGATAATGTTGCACTTCAAGACACTTCAGTTTGCATAATAAAAACTAGAAATATGCAACATTTTGTTTTAAACAGTCATAGTTAAAGGCTGAGTTTTAGAGGTTTGTGAAGTTATTTATACGTTGAACTCACAACTCAAATGTTTTCTGATTTATGAAAAACTTGAATTAGTGAATTTGGGGTGAAAAACAAGAAAACTCAAATTAAATGAGTTTTCAAGCAACATCATGAAGGCTACTAACATCTTCAAATGGTTAAAAGAACCACTGCCATTGACTATATGTCCTTGACAGATTTTAGCTATTTCCAGGTATGGTGTATAATAAATGTCTGAAAAATACCCTCCAAAACTCAAATTTCTCAGGTAAAAACAAATGGACCTTTAAGAAATAACCCCCTTAATATACATGTGTGTCATTGTTCTAGCTTTAAAGTGTTTACTAACTCAGTTAATGAGATTTGTATACACAAAATTATTTGTAGTTGGGGAATTAAAATAAAATGTTTTGAAATAAAAGATTGTCCCTCTCACTCAATGTTAAAAAAGTAGTTTTCTCATTTCATTTGTTTATCAATTGATTTTTTTTAAACTGCTTTATAATGAGCAAGAAAATCCACTGACATTAAGCTTGGTTGCCTAGCAATGAATTCATTGCTTCTAGCACAAGAAGACCCTGCAAAGTGTGGAACATGAGCCTAGCAATGTGACTGCCGTGGCATAAAGAAGTGTCATCATATCTGTCATCTTCTCCTGCCTTTTTGCAAGTTTATAAAGCAATAACTCAAAAAGTAATAATGCACCCTTGGGCTAATGATAACATAAAATTTACAAGGATTAAAAAAAATGTCTTGAGAAACAAATGGGAAAAATGCCTTTGTACAAGTATAATGTTAGCTTTAATTGTCTACTCTTAAAGGACAACCGTAGTCAAATATACTTGTGTGGTCAACATTCCAACAATCCTCTTCAGTCTGTAACTGCATAAATAGAACATACTTTGGAAGAAACCATCAATATTATTGTCAGAAACACTATTAAAAGGAAAACTATACCCCCTGAACAATGTAGGTCTCTATAAACCTATAAACAGATATTGCATAAAACAACTCATATTTAAAACCCTGCTTCATGTAAATAAATCATTTTCATAATAATACACTTTTTAGTACCATGTGCCATTGGGTAATCATAAATAGAAAATAGCCATTTTAAAAAATAAGGACAGCCTCCTGGGATCCTAGGATCCAACGGTGCACACAAACATACCAAACAAACTATAAAGTTAGGTCACATGAGCCAATTAACAGACAGAGTCCTGTCTTTTGCTTCAACACTTCTTCCTGTTACAGTTAGAATGAAAACATTTCTGGTCATATGATCTCTGAGGCAGCACACAGACGATCATGAAATGGTGGTTCAAGGCAAGAGATGGAAAAGGGCAATATTTACTTAAATATATATACCAGGTAGGTAAGATTCTTTAATATGCCCCTTGATTTGATATAAACTATCTGTTGCTCAAAAAAATTTTTTCGTGGTATAGTTTTCCTTTAACCATGCCAGTAAATGCAGAACTGTGCAGAATACAAAACTGTT
>CM044439.1:4331867-4358891 GCA_024363595.1 Xenopus borealis
TAAGTAAATCACATCCACTGCCATCCCAGAATCGAGTACTATATCAACTTCTGAAAAAATGAAATAAAAAAATTTCCAGCATGGATAAGCATACAGTTATACATTTTATAAAATAGACTTTTAAAAAAACTCTTTAAAAAGGTGACTTTAATACTGTATTTAAATTCCTAACCATCTTCCTATATTATCATTATCAAATGGTTGAAAAATAGGTTGTGTGCCAATTTCAAATGAGCCAAAACATTTCTGCATCTTTCTTTAATTTCAAATAAAAAAAAAGAAGAGAATCGCTGGAATGAACAATAGCAAGCACTGCATATTGTTGTACATCACTAAGTGCTTTGTAGATATCAATACACATTTTTCAGATGAGAATCTCTTACATTATATGCATATCAGTCATAGGAAAATGAATTTAACAAAAGATGCACATTTAAATGTTGACTAAGGTCATAGGGAGGAAGGAATTGCCTCAAAACGATGATTCTTTCCTGGAATAGAGATACAATGCATATATTATTAATACAAATCACATGCTCTTATGAGCAAAAAACAAAAACACAGGTTCTTTTGCACCGAAATAACTTGACATTTTTTTTAATAACACTGTTTAATGAGTAGTGCTGTAAGCTAGAATATAATGAAATTTGCTTAAAAGTAGAACAGACTGGTAATGCTTGGCAGTACAAAGTGACATATGGTAAAACAGTTGTGATTTATTGGCAGCCAGAATAGATTTTTGGAAAGCTAGAGGCTTTCAGCATACTGGACTGCATCTTTGTTATAAAAAGCTGTAAAGGAACAACTGCTGAGCAATATATAACTTTTTTCCCCTTGTACTACTTATAGCAAGCATTTTCTTATTATTTATGGGTATGGTGTTATACCAAACTGATTATCCTTGAGATGCTCTCTGCATAATTAAAGGGTTTGTTTCAGGAAAACTATAGAGCTGACACAGAAAGAAAGCTCTTAGATTTTGAAGATGATAAATGGATTCTTTCTGTACAGAGTAACCCCCAAAAATGTAAACTATATGCTGTTCCTCTGATACATTGTATTGCTTGTCCTTGGGATTTGTTTAGATCAGATAAGACTATGTGACCAAACCATGTCTTTAAGGCTGGGGACAGACAGGGAGATTCGGGGAGATTCTGTCGCCTGGCGTTTAATAGCAGACGACAATCTCCCCGAACTTCCTTCTCCCTGTCCATCGCTAGTTTAAATGGAAAAGCGCCAGCGCTGTGCACACGCGGCGCGGCGATTTCCGGAATCGCCCGAAGTTACTTCATGAGGAAAAACCTGGGGGAAAAACCTGTGCAAATTTGTTCGGAGTAGCTTTGAGAAAATAATGAGATATTTCTGGATTTTGTATTTTCTATGACAGTATTAAGAAAAGGCTCTACAACCAAGTAACAGATAATTTTTTATATTTATAATTTTTTAATGAAATTGATGGATGGATGGAGAAGATGAGTGATAGATAGATAGACATCTAGAGATAGCTAGATAGCTAGATAGATAGATAGATAGATAGATAGATAGATAGATTTTGGTCTTCCCTGCTTCTACCTTGTATGATTTTACCTTTATGAAGCCATTAAAATGATAGTCAAAAGAGAAGTACACAAGTAATCTCCATTATATTAATATTTTTATTTTTCTTTCCGAATCTTAACTTTAGGTTACCAAGAGATTGCTGCATTTCTCATTTCTGTATCCTCTAGCTGTGCTCATTATGTTAATATCATATAGTTTATGTTAACGACCCAATTTTTGATGTAAGCATAAGTAATTCCTTAAAGGACTGTAACATTAAACAAGTAAATTCAGCAAGCCCTGTTTCATTTTCCTTCAGGCAAATAACTCAATAAATTATTTGTTATTGCATAATAAGAAAGGAGTGACAATAAAAATGCTAAAGCAGCAACTGAAGCTATTTTCATTGCCCCTCACAATATAGTAGCTATAAAATTTGGCTATGCGTGGATGACTATTCAACACTGGTAAATAGTATTTGTGCAGAGTACAGAGAGCAACAATTTGTTGTGAGGCACTATATATAAATTATAGCAAAATGGCTGGCCCTGGGAGAAGAGTAATAGGCTTCCATAACTGAGTACATAAAACAGGATGATGCAAATGATATTTGAATTAGAACCTTGTGTGTAAGGCCAGTAAGGTATATGGGAACCTATATGGGAACCTACAACCCTACAATATTTTACAATTTATTAGAGTACCTCATTCCCTATACAGATACAATTCTTAGGGGAAGTTGAAAGAAAAAAATCAAGAAATGATTGTATCTGCCATCATCCCTTACATTTACACTAATATAGGAAATACTGTACCCTCTGTTGTAAAATTGAAAATATTTCACAATCTTTAAATATTTGGAAAACCCTAACACAATGTCATCTTTCATGTAAATAATTGGAATTTTACAATATTCTAACTTTTTTTGTATTTGTAGAAGTTCCAACAAAATACTGAATAGTCTATGCGACTAGGAAGTTTTTTAAATGCCTTAATTTAATCCAATTGGATTAATGTTTTCTTGATTAAGTTATGTTGTGTTTTGAAGTGACCCAGCACATCCAGCTGAATGCCAGTATTCTCTCTAATAAATAGGAATTCAATGGGTTTTATTTAATTAGCGCTTTTCTATTATTCCCCATGTTCCCGCTGACACAATTCTTATACTTTGGACCAGTTTTCTGCCAATGAAATTAATTATGTTTTTCCCTGCCCTGGCAATGATTGTGAGCATTTATCCCCACCTCTTTTCTAATTGGTCCATGTGTACTAATAAGCACTATGGGACAGATTTACTATTGGTTGAACTTCAAAGTGAAAAAAAAAATCGAATTTCGACCATGGAGATAGTTAGGGAATTAAAATCTTTCGAATTCGAAGGATTTTACCGCAATTTGATTGGTCGAATGATTAAATTATAAAAATTCTATCAAACAATCAAATCAATCGAATAGATTTGAACGATTTTAACCATTCGATAGAATTTTTATAATTTGATCAAAATTTGCCAAAGACACTTTGGTAGGTTGAAACTGGGGAACTAGACAGTCGAATAAAAATTTAAAGGGGAAGTAATTTGATAGTCGAATAGATTTTTATTTGAATTATTTGAATCATTCAATTTGATCAAATTTACAGAATACACTGGTCGAAGTCACCTAATTTGCATATTCAAAATTCAAATTCGAATCTTTTCAAAAATTTGATCGAATTTGGAATCATTCATGTGAACATATGTGAATTTAGTCAATCTGCCCATATGAGACATGGACATGATCAACAAATCTGTTCAACCACTGGAGGTTATTGGAACGTGTCCAACAGCATTTTGGAAAAAGGGACTATTTCTGTTTTCTTTCCTAATTAATTAAGACATGTGCCTTTGGAGTTCAAAAGGATTGAGCTCAATTAGTTTCTACATTCCCATTTTCCATGCAAATTGTGAACTAAAAAAAGGCTACATTTCACAGTCGCCTAGCTATTAGCCATTATTATAAATAAACAGGAAACATTATATTGACCTATACAACAATGGAACTGTACATTGCAATGTCATGTACTTTGGATAGCAATAAGCATAGCTTAGCTCTCAGCATTTTTTATTTGGAAGATCTTATTTGGTAATGTCTAGCCTGGGGCAATCAAGTTGTTACTGACCCAAGCTCTTTGCATTCTTCTTCATTCTGTCATTGTTGGACTCTATGGCTATGTAGTGCCTGTGAATGAATCACTGCTAATTTTTTAATCAGATCTGTGAATGAAGTGAGCCATGAATTGGCCTATTAAATAATTTGTGATTCATATTTGAGACTCTATTCACTGTGGCATTTCTTTTGACAATGTATTTATTTGTATTGGCATACATTTACTTTCAGTAACTCAATTACATTTTGTGTCACAGTTCTATGATTTGATTTCTGGCAACATATGTGATTGATTTGTAATTAATTGTGAACCACAGTGACATAACTTGATATGTATGGGCCCCCAAAGTTGCTTGCTAGGCAACATGCCCACATAGATGCTTTAAATAATGTGATGATTTTGTCATATTAATCTACATTAATACATGTCTGTGGATTTATCCATATGAATTTTCTTTATTTATATAGTCCCAACATATTCTTGTGTACTCTAGGATCAAACATCATTCACATCAATTCACAGCATCCTCCTTTCTCTTAGTTTATTAAATCAGCCACAGGCATGACTGGCTGTGCTTTTCTTTTTGGACCTCTGAAAAGCATCATCCTTTTTTCTTAACTCAAAAGTTGTAAGGTATAGTATATCATATTGCTTAACACAATGGGACATTTTGTACAACCAAAAGTATGCAACTAAGCTTTCAAATATCTCACCTCCTTAGTGGTCAACCTAACATTACCATGATGTGGAAGGAGTGGTATAAATACTATGAAACTGGACTATTGAAAGCTACAAATAGATTCTCTGAAGTCATAATTTGTGCTTAACAACTGGCAGTCTGATAGTCTAGTCTAGATTTGGATGATGCCAGGCCTGAATGTGTATGTTTGATATAGTAGAAGGAGCCTTGCCTCAACCCAACACCTTGTGAATATTTGAAATGCCAAGAACAGGCAAGGTCTGATCAGGGGGGGAATTGCACTCTCTGTACTAGTAGTTCAAAAACCAGAAATTTAGCTGTTAAATTTATCAGAAGAGGCATTGTTGCCTCCCCTTGTATCCAGTGTGGCCTCAACTCAACTCTCAACTCTCTTCATTAGTGCAGCTCCCATGTATGTCCCAGGCCAGCAATGAACCATTACTAAAAGAGTCATTGTTTCTGTTTTGTCTGATGGACAGTGACCTTGAGTGTCACTATGTCATAAAGCAAGACAGGGATTTTGCTATTTTCTAGAATATAATAGTATTCCTTCTTGCAAATACAGAATCTTGCTCATAACTTTTTCAGGATTTAATTCATTATAGATTGCAAAACTACAATACTTGCAGTAATATACATTGTTTTTAGATTTTTCTATTGTGATGAGAATATTCCTTTCATATATTTTGCTTTATATTGCAAATATTGACACAAGACCATTTCTAGTTCACAGAACCTTATTTATTAATAATAATAATAATAATAATACTAATATTAATAATACAGACAATGATTGATCAGCAGTTTGTTCCTTGACCTGTAGTAATAAGAAGACCCAAACAAATGTAAAGTATTTTTATTATTTGCTTTGTCAGAGTGAACATCCATTTGGAACCTAATTTTCTGAAGGAGAGAGGTTTTTTTTGGCATACAAAGGCATATTGCTTCTTTGAACATTATACTGCTGCAGGGCAAAAGCTGTCATGCCAACCTCATAAAAAAGGGAATAAAATCAATGTTCAGCCCTGTCAGTGCAGCTGCTGAAGGGAAAAGATTAATCCCCATGAGGCAGTGCAAAGCACAAAGTAACATCCTGTGAGAAAGTCAATTGCCAAAGAATAGCATAGGCTCTTATCCCTTGTTGGTTGAAACTGGGCAAGGAGCAGTGGCCTTCTGAACATTTAGTATCCTAAAAACACATATAAAGCCCCTTAAACTGTGTATATGTATATTTTGGTTAGTATCTATTATAATATGCATGCTCAGTGTCACCAAAAGTACAAACTATGCAACCCCTAAGAAACATACTGTAAAGGATCATATGAATGTTCATGAGACTATAGTCCTCTTGTGTGCCCTATAGAAATCCACTTGCACAGCAACATAGGACTGTTGTTTCAAGCATGAATAAATCAATCCTGTGTCAATGAGAGTAGGGCAGATTTATAAAAATAGGTGCCAAATTGCACAAGTGCAAGCTACCAGTCAGATGTTTGCTTTCATTTTTCAACTTGTACAACAGTAGATTGAAATGAATTCCTTATTAGTTGTTGTTGGCAGCTGTACTTGTGCAGATTAGCACCCATGTTGATAGGTAAATAAAATTTGACAAAAGTGGAAACCCAAAGTACAGGGCCAGACTGAGGTCAGGGGGCACCAACACACAAGGCTGGTCTTGGTCGGCAGGACCCAGGAGGGCCATTGTTTTTTTTCCCAGTGTCCCCCAGCCCAGTTTGACCTTGAAAATGGGTGCAAGTCTTTTGGCACCACTATTTTCATGAGGAGCAAGTGTGGTGAGGCACATAGGCATCTCCCTTCCCACCTAATTTGTCCTACCCCTCCCCCTACTTGCACACTATTCAGACATGCAAGTTAAAAAGTGACAGCAGAAGCAGGGCCATGTACTTAGCAGTCTGTCCAATAGCCAATAGTAAAGCCAGAGCTGGGCCTGCACCTGCCAAAACTATGCTTCCACCTCTTGCCTTGTACTTTTTTTAGGGGTCTTCTTAAATGACTCCTCAAGTTAAGTCAATGATATTGGTTTATTAGACGTACAGTTCACATTTTGGTAAAAATAAAAGTATCATTAACGCCAACATGCTCTGAAATACAGGAATGCCATTTGCCATTCATTCATATTGACACAGAGAAGACTGATATCTTCAGATTCACTACTTATATTATACACCCTTGTAAATTTGTATTGTGTCTGGATAAATTATCCACACTAATTACTTTTTTCAATAGGTATGATGTTTTCTAATGATGTCACAAATCAATTCCTCCCACCCCACCTATGACTTTGAATGTCTCCATACTATGGTACTTCAGCCCTAAAAATTCTCTGCTTGTCTGGCACTGAACTGAACTGGGTTCTGAGCAGCCTTGCAGTTTACATGTCAATGAATAACTCCTCTAGAAATTGTAGCTTATGAATATCAAAATTCAAATAATATATAATTTGTATAATGAACTCATTTTTATAAACATTTCCAACATAGGAATACAGTTCAGCAATATTCAGTATCTGACACAGTTTCAAATGTTTTCTGGTTGGCCCCTGCAGCATATGATCATTTTCTTTTCTACAAACAGCAAATCATCCCACCCATATGCTGTTTAAGCTTTAGAACATTCTATTTTTTCCAGTTTTCACACATATATCTGTTTTTATGAATGTACATGGTTCAGTTCAGGTAAAGTCAATTGAGGTGCATTTTTATCTGAGCCTGTAACTTTGCTGATTAGATAAAAGATTTCAGAACATCTGTTTTAGCTGAGAAAATAACCCAGCGTGTTTTAAATGTTGTTTCTTTAATTCTATCGTAATAGAGTTTTCCTCATTATCACCATCATTATAACAGTCAGACTGAACCACATATCTAAATACTCTTAATCAAACCATGTCATTGATAAATTAGTCCCTCCAACAATCGCAGGATAATGTGAAATAGGTGACTTTTAAATAGCAGCAGAAAATGACCCAATGTTTGACAAATAGCCCACTGGGGAAAGACACATGAGCAAGTGTCTTCTGAGAGATATTTATTTCCTTTGCAGGCAATGCACTTACAAAAAGATATGCTACTTGCTTTTTATGATACATTAAACAATTACAATGAAGCCAGTCGTAGCATCAGTTGAGTTGTCTAGATATTGGCCTTCATAAGGCTTCCCAAAAATAACAAGGCCATGCCCTTTGTGTAATGAATACAAATATTTTAATAGCTGTTTTTTTCATGGTTGAAGTTATAAAAATGTATTTTTGCTTGGCTATTATCAATATTACGTTTGAAAAATTATTTAAAAATGGAAATTGCCTTAATCATTACACAAGGTGAAATACTGTATGTGAGGATGGACAAGACTGGTAGTGAACATGCTGGAAAGCTAGGCAATATAAGATAAACTTCTTTAAATAAATGTATTTTAAGTGATCGTTTAGAAATTGGGAGAAAACCTGATGAGAGAATTCCAGAGAAAGCATACAGTATATGAAAAGGTAATGAATGATAAAGAAAAGATGATTAGAAGAACATTTGGTGCTGTTTGGTGAATACTTGAACTGCTTTAAACATCATCGTCAGTAGTTTGAATGCTATTAGTATTTAACTTAGCCAAGTGGCATGGCCAAGGAAGAGCAGCTGGTGAAAGACTTATACTATATGACAATAGCAGTCTTGTGTCTGTAAGTGACCTTGTATCTACAGTACAGTGCCATATAAACTCTGTGCAGCCACAATCTCTCTCATCATCAGCACCTCCAGGTTATATCTCCCTGCAAACCCTGCATTCACCTTCCATCAAACATACTCTTAAAGGAGAAGGAAAGGTTAAAACCAAGTAAGCTCTGTCAGAAAGGTCTATATAAATACATTAGTAAACCCTCAAAATAATGCTTCATTATACATTTTAGATCATCCAGCTAATCTAAACACTAAAACAATAACACACCTGGGGGCCTATTTACTATATTCATGTGAAGGATTCAAAGTTCGAACAAATTTGATCGAATTACGAACGTAGGATTTATTCGTTTGGTCGAATATGTGAATTTTGGAATATTCGATCATCGAATAGGTAATGGTCGAACAAACGATCGAATACATTTGAATAGAGTCGAATGGATGAATATTCCATCATTCGATCATTCGATCAGTGAAGGATTTAAAATTTTAAGTTTATTCGACTATCGAATAGAAACAATTTTTTTTTGGGCAATAATAGTAAATTTGCCCCCTGGTGTGTTGATTGTTCACATTACTTCTCAATACTTGACATGGCTAATGTTAAATACTGTATATGCGGAAGGTTAGGTGTCTGTTTCTCAGAAAATGCAGAGTTTGCCACCATCAAGACAGAAAGAGAGGTGCTTTAGTTATCATTCCGTGCATCTTTCATCCAAGGGTAAATAACCCCATCATAGTCTTCCTCTTGCCTTGTACACCACAAGGCACTTTGCACAAACCACTAGCTAGCAGTTTGGCACAGACAGAAGAAATTTTTCTACAGGCGATTTTGCTTACAAATAGGAAGAAATTTATTTCACAATGGTACTGTCAGATTTGCTCTAGAGATATCCTAAGGTTTAGAATTGGAATGTTATTAGGCTGCTTGTTGAAAAAATATTACAAGCAAAATGTCAAATAAAGCCATTTGATGCTGACAATTCACACAAGAGAATTCATGAACTCTGAGTTTATTGTAATGACAGATATATTGCAGTATTTCGCATTGGTTTTCCGAAATGAGGAATCGCTGTACTTTCATTATAGAAAAAATAAAGCACCAGGGGACACATGTTCCACAGATCATGATACATTGATTAAAAAACTGTCTGAAAATAAATATGCCTCCACTAGTAGTTGCCGTTTATAATAGTTATAGTGAGATTCAGTAATATTAAGTTTTCCTTTTGAAATTACAGTTGTGGGCACTTCATTGGAATGAAGTGGAATCTTCATTGTATTGTTATTTACATGTACAGGTAAAGCTAATATTTTATTGACATACCCCCACAAATATAAATATAAAGTGCATTAGTATATGTGTGTGTGTGTATACAGTATGTATAACAAGTCCTAAAAAAATGACTGCTACAGTACTTAAAAGAATATTGATAAACTGTAACAGTGGCATCATAAAATATAGTGTCCTGGGGCCTTCAAAACAAAAAATGGTTTGAGGAAAGCACTCCAAAAGCAGTTATGCAGTGTACAATGTAGTCACTGAATAAAGTTCCTTCACATCATAACTGCTCTTGGAGTGCTCTCCTCAAACCATTTTTTGTTTTGAATGTTTGAATGTCTACTAGGGATTGTGGTAACCCTCGGGAGGATTGAAGCATTGCCACTTCATTTTAAATTAGGCAGAGCATGAGAACAACCTTGCTCTAGTGTCCTGGGGCCCTATAGCAAATGCCTCACGTACTGTAGGCTTCTTTTCTAAGTTTTATGTTTGAATAGCAATCGTACGATCGAACCCTTCGATCGTTTAATTCGTACGTTTTTTTTCGAACAATTGAACGTTTTTACGATTTTTTAGTAAAATTGTTCGATCGTACGATTTTATCGAATTATCGAATAGTAGCCAAAAACCTTCACATTTTTCTACGATTTTATCAAATTTATATTAGAAAATTGTAGAATGGTTGAATTCGAGGGCAAATAGCCCTTGAAAATTCGGCCCTTAATAAATCTGCCCCATAGAGTGGCATTTTATTACAGTAGAATGTGCTTTTAAAGAAGGGATATGGCTTGTGTTCAGCATTAAACTAAGGGGCCCAGGGCCCACCTGGCCTGCAGCCTCATTTACAGCCCACACCATCCCCTGGGCCCCCCAGCCAAAAAGTCCTTTCTGCACTCTACCCCTGGAGCATGCACACATGCCCATACCTCTTTTCAGCACGTCAGCACAGACTGGGTTCAGGGATGGTGTGAAGGAAGCGGATCTTTTTTTCCCTGTGGGACCCACCGGCCCAGTCCAACCCTGCTTGTGTCTGATATTGGACATAATTTAAAAAAAAAAAAAAATACATATTTAATAATTGTATGGAAACATATAAAAACAAATCAGTGGGTAGAATTTTATGATCAGCGATTTGAAACACACTTCTATTGGTTTTGTATACGTAAAATAACATTCCGTACCATTCATTGTCACCATTCATCATCTTCAAGAATGGCAAAAGAAGCCACTTTGTGAGTAGTGAAATATTTTCACGATTAGTCAACCAATTGTTTTAGACTTCTCACTGCTAGATTTTTCTAAATACACATCCAAATACAGTACTGTATATGATGTTATAGATGTCTAACCCATTGAGCCTTGTTTTCTTTTGTTTACTGTATTTTGGGCATTGCGTTAAAGTGGAACTCTGATCCAACCATTTGTTCATAAACTTAAATGTTGAATTTCTGAAACATTTTATATTTACATTATCCCTATGCAATATAAGTTATGTACTTTACTGATTAATCCCTCCCTGCAGGGAAGAACTGGGGAAAACTAGGAATCGGAAGTCTTGTGCATTTTGCTCTTGCATACTGTATTTATTTAGTCCCATATTGTATTTTAATAGCCATTAAAAGGACATTGATTGATCAGGCATCTGCCCTTACTGCAAAAATTTGAAGTTATAATTCAGTGTCAGTAAGCAATAAATGCTTCAAAAAGAAGTTATAAAGCTGTAAGAGATCTACACAGAAAACATATCACTGAAAACTATCTGAATCTTTCTCCCCTTTCAGTTAACAGAAGGGCTATAATTTGTTGTGATCAATCCTTGCATATATTTTTATGAAGGTTTGGTACAATAATTGCCACATGAATCTCTGGCAGAAAACATTTTAAGCTATAATTAGATAATTGAGCATATTAAAGTGTTTCATATTCTCAATAGCAAGATGCTTGTAATTGATGTTTAATTGTCTTCCAAAACTTTTATCCTTTTTTTTTGCAATTTATTTCAATTGTGCATTAATTTTGCAAACATCTTATTTGTTTTTGTTGCTGATTATAGATTATCAAAGCTTGACAATTTCGTAGAAAGCTGGAAATACAGATGCAGCCATTTGGATTTGTTTGTTAAATGCGTCATGACTCATGGCTAATTGAAGAAACTGTGTTATCTAAAGTTATCTTAACTCATTTAATGCATTTAACCTTTTAATTAGCATGCCAAAGCACCATTGTTCACAAGATGAACACTTTAATTAGATGGGATGCTGTGATGCAATTTTCTGTGTTAAATGAGACAAGTGTGAAGTCTGAGTTTAGTTATTCTGTGTCAAACACACAATTCAAAGTGGCTTCATCTGTATGTCTAAATGTCTAATATGTATATTAAAAACAAAGTGTTATTTATTCCTGGGTGTAGAATTATTTGCATTCTTCCTACAGTATATTTAAACAATTACAGTACATTTTATTAACAAGAAATAATTAAATCTATTTTATTAATTAAATTGGATTATTCATGAGTACAGTGACCACTTATACAATAAATTTATTTTTCAGAGGAAAAAAACCCAGCTTATGGTATAAACCAACTTAAAAGTTCTTGCTGAACATTCAACATTCAACATTTTACACCTTTCTATGTCTAAAATTTAGTCCACTGTTAAAAAAGACTGAAAAAGGAATTGTTACTATTGATGGCCGAATTTGTTCGCCAGGGGCGAATTGCCGCGACTCGTTTTTGCGAATTTTTTCGCCAATTCGCAAATTTTGCTGGAAATTCGCGAATTTTTTGGCGAAGCGAAATGGGGTAGATTCGTCCATCACTAATTTTTACATGGCTGTCTTTCATCTAAAACTCTGACAAACAGCAGAAATTTTTTTTTAAATGAAATGCAGTTCACATTCATTATTGGAGGGACAAGTGGATAATTTAGGATTTTTTATTTTTTTATTAGTTTTTAATCTGTTAGTTAATATTTTTGATTAGGAAAACCCATGAAAAAATATTTTTTTAAATGCTGCAGCACTTTATCTTGAATAATTTTTTTGCTATAAATAAAAATAAAAAATTAAAACGTTTTTATACCATTAAAAAACTCAGAAATGACAAATATGCTTATTTTAAAAAAATGTTTTATTTATCTCAAAAACTCCAATATTTTAGCTGCCAAACTATTGGGTTTTGGAGGATTATTTCCTAAATACATCTATAAAAATCTACTTTCTGCAAGTGTTGCCTCAGGAATAGTGATGGGCGAATCTCACCCGTTTCACTTCGCCGAAAAATTCGCGAACTTCGCTGGAATTGGGGAAAAATTTGCGAAACTCGTTTTTTTTTTGTCCGGAATTCGCCGCTAATTCGCCCCTGGCGAATAAATTCGCCCATCACTACTCAGGAAACGCAAACCAGATCACCTCTTTTCCTAGTATCTGGCTTAGAAGTAGGGATGTCGTCTGCTAAAAATGCATGAAAACATTTTTTTTGTACCTTAGCTAAAATAGAGACAGTGGACCATAAAATTATTGACTTCTGAATGCATTATAAAGCAAATTGGAATTACTGCCTTGATGAATGTACAGGAAGTTGCTCAGAAAACAGTAAAACACAATAATGAAAATGTTACATGAAGGGCTTCAGGTGGAGAACAAAATAAACACTTAGGAAAGATATTTTCCTACTACAAATCAAAAAGAGATGTAGAGATAATATCATAGTTAGATCTTAATAAAAAAAAGGAATTAAATAAACAGTTCAGTGTAAAAACAGAACTGCAAAGTATGAAGTTGATTTCTGGCTATTATGTAAGACATCCAGTCACTCCAACCTTTATAGATTAAATTTTTGGTTAACTATATTGAAAACAGGTTTTATTGTGTAGATCCTATTTACCCAGTTTCCTTTTTACTCTGACTAGTTCCTTTGCACTCTCTACAAATTAAGATACTCCAGTTAAGGGGATGGCCCAACCAGAAGGATGAATGATACATCGTAAAGAGATTTTATGTTGCAATGGTAATATAATTATCACCATTGTTACATGTGGCAAGGCTTCACTGCCCTTTGCCCTTCAGTTTGGTTACATTTTAGGATTAAAGGGATTATTTTTTAGTTGCAAAGTGGGATTTAATGCCTTAAAGGCTCTAGTGCCATTTCTATGTTCTCAAAATCAAAATTTCCAGGAATATAATTTTTTGCCATGTTGGCAGCCTGTTTCTGAAAAACAGTTGTCCTTAAATATCTGTTCCATACAGATTACACTTACTGGCACTTACAGCCAGTTTCTATTTTATTATTTTTTTTGGATAACGTTGCACAAGCTTGTGCCTTTGTATTGTGAACACCATTAGATTTTATGCTTCTCTGATATTTTGTTCAGCATTTTGGAACCTTGGAATTAAACCACAAAAGTAATACAACTGATTCTTTCAAATGCCATTTGTGTAGCTATTGCATTTGATTGAATACAATTTGACTAAATATTGGCTGATTTTAAATCAATTACAGTGTATTGTAAAATGTAAAAAACAAATTTCTTTGAATGTATTATTAGCCGATTCCCAAATTCCGTCTTGTTAGGCCAGATGCAACAAGTACCATCGATTACCCAATATGAGGTAGTGTGTCATACAAGATCTTACATTACTTTATGCAAATAGTACTGCATTCTGGAGATGAAAGTCATTTCTCTTTCCTCTATAGTACAATCCAAAATGTACAACCACTGAGATGGGGTGCCAAAATGTTATACTACCCCCCAGTAATTATAATTGCTCACCTGGGACCCCAGTCTGGTTCTCCTGTTCACTAAAAATTGCAAAGGCCTGGGATATTTCTGTAGAACTCCATCATTGCCTTCTTTAGCTTCTTCTGTCTTCCCTTCATTCTGGTTCCAGTAGAAACATACTAAGGACAATGAAATGAAACCACTTTCACACTGCCCATCTTATAAAAGGAAGCAGATCTCAATGAATAAGCTTGTACAGAAATGTATTAGAAATCCATTTATTATTGAGCAGCAGCATTCAGTTTTTCAGTCAGTGTTTAGTAGCTTGTTTTCATTTGCAGCTTGTGTACCACTGAAATGTGTTGTTGTGTAAACTAAAGGGGCTAGTTAGCTTACAACTTTAAAAAGGTGCTTCCTTCTGTGGCTCTGATTTTCAAATGAAGCAGGAGAAATGGGATGTTTTGTGAATGGAGAAAATGTTTTTAAAGCTGAGCTATAATTTCCCATGCTTTTTGTTTTGCTGTAAAAAAAAAAAATATTTTTAGGGGGAATAAACACCCAGTGACTTCAATGCAGTTGGTGCATAAAAAAACAGAAAAGAATGTCCATTGATTCCATTTCATTTGTTGCAAGAAAGAATGGATATTGATGCCTATGCACTGGGCATAAGGAAAAAATACAGTGAAATAACACCCATTGACTCCAATAAAATATTGGCATTTCACAAATTTATTAGCAAAGTGAAATGGAGCAGTTTTGCTAATGGTTGTATGGACTGCCTCCAGCATTTTTCCAGTCAATTTGTTCTGACTTTGAGTTGCCATTTGGATACTGTCAGCAAAGGAATCATTATGGCAACTGGATGTCACATGGCTCTATAATTCTGATGCAAATGCCCCGAAAATACAGTATGTAGTGACATCTGGAAATATATTGTTTTGTATTTTCAAACTTTTTCAAAAAGAATGGGGTCATTATTTGCCATGCAGATGACTACTCTATACCTGAAACAGGTACACACATTCTTTGTTGCTAAATTACTATCTGGGACTGTTTGTCCTTACGTTAGCCTCAGAAAGATAAATGCAGTAATATACAGAATTCTACAAAACAATAAAAATTAGTCGCATGTTTTCCAAAAGCCTGATAGCTGATATGCCTAAAAATTGGGAATCTATTTGCCATGGTACAAAGATTGGCTAATGTTTTCTATGTATAAGTAACACACTGTGTATCAATCTCATCTGTAACATCTGTAGTAGGGTGCATGCATGTGAAACAGCTGTTTTTTCTTCAAATTTTCCTACCAAACTTTCATGCTACAGCTGGTGCTTTTGGCGAGAATTGAATTTGAATGAGAAACATTTGTAAGGACAACTGCACATATACAACACTCACTGTTGCATTGTGTTAAAACTAAAGGGATGTCAAATTGCAATGATACACCATTCGTTATAGCAATTAACATACTCGGCTGTAAACAGTCAGATACAAATTTAATGATTTGGGTTTTTTCTGCAAAACAGATGTTGTTTTTATCTTTATACTGAATAGGCTATATCAGTGGCCTTATAGCTTGTACCCTAACCTGCATTTTTAGGATCATCGGCATATATGCATGGTGCTCTAAATGAAGTGTGCTTACATAAAAGTTGAGTATATCTAGCTATGTCTAACATGAAGGAAGCATACTACAGTACATCACAGCAAAATGAGTTGGCCACACCTTTCTAAAGCCCTGTCTACTGTAAATACAGCTGCTATCGTAGTTTCTATTAGTGACAACCTGGGTATTTTCAGTTTCTTTCTGATTCTCAAATGAACCTGCATTTCCTTGGTATGATTAAATTCAAGGTACACAAGGGTTTAAAGGACCAGTAACATGAAAAAATTAAATTGTTTTAGGGTTAGTAATAAAAATATAATGCAGTGTTGCCCTGTACTGGTAAAACTGCAGTGTTTGCTTCAGAAGCACTACTATTGTTTATATAAATAAGCTGCTGTGTAGCCATGGGGGCAGCCATTCAAAGGAGAAAAGGCTCAAGTTACACAGCAGATAAGCTCTGTATAACATAATGTTATCTGTTATCCATTACTTATCCTGTGCCATATAGTCGTATTTCAATTTCCGCCATTGCTGCTTAGCAGCTTGTTTCTATCAACTATAGTAGTGTTTCTGAAGCAAACACATCAGTTTTAACAGTGCAGGGCAGCACTACACTACATTTTCTTTACTTTAAAATATTTTCTGGTGTTACTATTCCTTTAAGCAAAACAAGTCTGTATCTAGGCAATAATTTAAGGGCAGCCAGCAATAAACCTAGTCAGGAGTCAAAGCAGGAATGTCAGGAACCAGGCTGATAACTATAAAGCACAAAGGAGAAGAACCTTTATTCTGGCATCATTTTATTTAAAACTTGCCCATCATATCCTCATGCAATGACATCATGTGCCAGCATGGAATGCATTAATGTTATGGGAAAGGTAGCTGCCATTTTGAATCCCCCCATTATTGTGGGGGGAAATCTCCCTATTTTAAACCTGCTGAGATTTTAAGTGCAAAATGATGATTATGGGACAAGAACGCAATTGTGGCAAATTTTAAAGTTTATGGAGAAATGTTGTTGTGTTTTCAGAAGTGAAGCTAAAAACTGGAATACCAATTAATTCTTTATTCGAATGTGGACAAAAAATATATTTTGTGCAAAATATAACAGATTTTTTCTTGTCCATAGTTAGTGATCATGATTTTTAATTACTTACTTTGACTTCAGCCATATCTCTACCTAGAAGCTGAAGGAAATCGGCATCTTGGAACCTGATATCAGTTTCTATTTCAAACTGGAGAGCTGCAGTAGTCATTATAAAGAATATAAAATTAAGAAGCATTGCAGATTGTCTTACAATACCATTTGCTAGTTGTCTTCATCATAATAAATGTCACTTCTGTGGTGTACTATGCATTTTACTGCATAAAGTGCCTTATTTAAGGCTGTACATTGACAGTCCCTTCTCATAATTGTTAAGATTTTTACTCCCCAGCTCTGTGGCATTATTCCATAAATTTAAATACAATAAATACTGCTAAAAATAATTTAATATATACTAAGGCTGATTTTACTCACCAGCTTTGTGACATCATTCCATACATATAAATATGACTACCAATTATAATAATAGGAGATATAAGGTTTACTACTGCATTACTATTGCCAATCTCCAAATAATTTTACATTTCAAAGTTTTATGAAAAATTATTATTTTCATGAACTTTTTTTTGCAATTTAATTTCCACCTCTTGTTGGCAATTATCTTCATGCACGTCATGTGAACTGATATTTGCTCTCTGTGCTTGGCTCTTAATTAAAGTTTGCAGTGCACTGCATGAACTGTCAGAAGCCTGACAGTGGTGATATTAATAGCACTATGACTGGCATGTCATGAAACAGCTTGGGCGCAATTCGGAGCATCATACATAGCAAACAATTTGTATCAGTGACACATATCTTATACGTCAATATGAGCCCCATTTAATGTAGATAAAAAAGTGTC
This sequence comes from Xenopus borealis, assembly GCA_024363595.1. Lineage (NCBI taxonomy): Eukaryota > Metazoa > Chordata > Amphibia > Anura > Pipidae > Xenopus > Xenopus borealis. The sequence continues at coordinate 4,349,490 of CM044439.1, forward strand.
ACTGGCATGTTATTTGTTGGTCGGATATTGAATGAAGACACTTTTCCAATAATATGTTACATTGCAATCTGAATTATAGCATTTCTCCTTTGTCAATGATGTTGAAGGATTTCATTTGCCCTTTCACATTTTCCAGCAGGATTAAAGTCGTGCTGTTCAGGGACGTTGAACTCAGACATGGCAGAGGAAGGGAGTTAATTAACCTTGACTAAAGTTAATTTTGCAATGGAAATATTAACACTGGATGGCAAAGATAGCAGCCCACTCAGACAGCTCTTTTTTTTTATTAAAAAAATGCATAATGTTTTTATGGTATTTTACAAGCAGGTACTTCAAATATTTAGATTTAGATTTTGAAATTTTACTGGTTAGTTTATATTTGATGAATCATTGTTTTTTTTTTTACATATGGTATGCAACAAAACAAACAGTTAGTTTTAGAAATATATACAAATCACTGTGAATTTCATTATATCAGACAATTTAATTGAATCAATAAACAGCAGTAGCATTAAAATAATTATTCCTAATTCAGAAAGTGCCAGAGGTAAAAGATCATTGTTAGATTTAGAGAACCATTTATCAACATTCTCATTTTAGTTGTATTAGGATTTTATAAAAAACTACGAGTAAACTCTATTTACTGAAAACCAAGAAACCAAATGGTTACTAGAAAAAGAATCCAAGTCTTAATGGATAAAATAAGGTCCAATAGATTTTTGTGGTTTTTACACTTTATCAATCTTGAAATTTTTAAGTTTTAGAGAAATAAAAAACAAATATTTTGAGAAAAAAATTGATGTGAACATAATAAAAATTTGAATGTTAGTAAATAGGCCTCATAAGGTTTTTAAGGAGAGTAATGAGACTTCCTCAGTAAAGGGCACATTTACTAAGGGTCAAAGTGAATATTCAAATAAAATTTTAATGTAAAAAATTAGAATTTCGAAGACATTTTTGGCTACTTTGACTATTGAATAGGCCAAAATTCGACTTAAATTGAAAAAATTTAAATCTTTGAAGTACTGGCCCTTTAAAATCCTTCAAATTCACCACTTCGCCACCTTAAAGCTGCTGAATTACCATTTTAGCCTATGGGGGATCTCCTGTTGTGAAATTTTTTCCAAGTCCTAGGAATTCAAAGGATTTCACTCAAAATTGATTCGAATAATGTGATCGAACAATTTCAATGATTTTCACTGGATCAAAAATGGACCTATTCAATCGAAATAGATCCATTTGCGATCGAAAAAGTCCTTTAAAAAAATTGATGGCCGAATTTCGACATTTTTTCACTTCAAAATTCGACCCTTAGTAAATCTGCTCCTATTAATGCTGAGGTATGGGAATCATACACATTCGCAGGTTTCCTGCAACTTTAGCTTTATTTTGTCACCACACGACATGTTTCGGACCCATGGTCCTTTTTCAATCTGCTCCTAAGTGTGAGGTTGTTTTCATTAAATGGGTGATTGAATTTTAAATATTCTAATTTATCTCATAATATTGATAAAAAAAGCTTGGCCAAACTCCCAAACTTGAATTTAGGGTATTTATTAATAAAACAAAACTCAATTTAATCAGATCTTAAAAATACTTGATAAGATCAAGCAAAAACTCTAATCATACGAATTTTCAGGCTTTTTACCTTAATCTTTCTATTCTTTTGTTATTACCCTAAAACCCTGAAAAAGTCAGATTTTTAGACTAAACCCAGCTCAGACCATGATAACTTTGAATTGAGATAGTTGACTTTCTCATTGACTTATACAGGACTAGACAAGTCTGAGATGGCGGATTTTCAGATTCAGGCTTTTTTTTCAGCCTCAAGGTATAATAAATATAAAAAAAATATAAATTTTCAAGCAACTTTTCATCTGGCATACATGTTTTCTTTTTTTATAGTTTTTGATATATTTGCCTTCTTCATCTGACTCTGACCAGCTGTTACATTGGGGTCACTGACCCCACTGAAAAGAAATGTTCTGTAAAGTTACAAATTTATTGTCAGTGCTACTTTTTATTACTAATCTTTCTATTCAGGCCCTCTCCTATTCATATACCAGTCTCTTCTTCAAATCAATGCATGGTTGCTAAGGAAATGTGAACCCTAGCAACCAGATTGCTAAAGCAGCAAGAAAACTGGAGAGCTGCATAAAAAAACTAAATAACCCAAAAACCACAAATAATTAACCTTGAAAACCAATTTCAAATTGTCTCAGAGTATCATACTGTACTAAGTTAATTTATAGGTGAACAACCCATTTAATACAACATTACATGTCTCACAAAATGCTGTTGTTATAACCATACTTAATGGAGTTAATTTACCTCTAAGAGGTCTTGCAATTACTAGCAAAAAAAATCTTAAAACCTCTAAAACTATGAATGGCTAAAAATGGTCCAATAGGTTCAGCATAGTCCCCACTGATTTCTATAGGACCTTAAAGGGATCCTGTCATGGGAAAAAAAATTCAAAATGTATCAGTTAATAGTGCTGTTCCAGGAGAATTCTACATTGAAATCAATTTCTCAAAAGAGCAAACAGATTTTTTTATATTTCATTTTGAAATCTGACATGGGGTTAGACATATTGTCAATTTCCCAGCTGCCCCAAGTCATGTGACTTGTGCTCTGATAAACTTCAATCAGTCTTTACTGCTGTACTGCAAGTTGGAGTGAAATCACACCCTCCCTTTCCCCCACCCAGCAGCCTTACAAAAGATCAATGGGAAGGTAAACAGATAACAGCTCCCTAACACAAGATAACAGCTGCCTGGTACATCTAAGAACAGCACTCAATAGTAAAAGTCATGTCCCACTGCGTACTATTCAGTTACATTGAGAAGGAAAAACAACAGCCTGCCAGAAAACAGTTCCCTCCTGAAGTGCTGGCACAAGTCACATGACTGAGGCAGCTGGGAAATTGACAAAATGGCTAGCCCCATGTCAGATTTCAAAACTGAATATAAAAAAATCTGTTTGCTCTTTTGAGAAATGGATTTCAGTGCAGAATTTTTATTTGACCATGGGGTGCCAGAGTGCACACAACTTTAACAGCCATTCTAAATAATGTTATCCAACTGCTCAAACCATTTTAAATGGCACACAGATCTACTTTGATAAGTCCATCAATTTGGTAAACAGTTTCTTGACTGCCAGGAAATGTTTACACTAATGGGCAACTAAGATGCTTTATTTGAACGAACAGCTGCTGGCATCCACAAATATAATAAAGGATGGTTTCAGGAGCTAAAGTTATATGAGGTTAGGCTTAATCACTGGAAAGTTGCATAGAACAATACTGTAAGTAAGACTCAGAAAATACAATAAACATTATAATACAAATATTAAAAAATTAGAAATAACCTCGTTGTATTTTACCAATCCCGCCTACTTTTTCATCTTTAGGTGTGTTGAAGGACTGAATGTTGGTAGCAAAGTACATTAAATTTCACAATGGGAAATATTCTGCACAATAAGGATATGGTAATTTTTTATGACTGACACAAGATTTTTTTTCGTGTTGAATCAATTTGTGCTTACATTAAGATATCTTTAAAATGTTTACTTACAGTATATCTGTTACAGATTGCACACATATCATTCTTCTTGGAAAAAGTGGCCTAATTCACATTTAGTCCATAAGTTAAGTTGGAAAACATAAAAGGGCTGATTTATGAGCTCTTGTACTGTTGTCATGAGCAAACAAACAAGCAAACAAAAAGTTGTTTATATTTGCAAATGATTTACCCTGTTACTACAGATTTGTAGTAAAGTGGAAAATGAACTTGAAAGTGCCAATAAAAGAGTTGTGCTACATTTATATCTGTTTGCTCCTATAAATCTGAATCCCTGAAATAGAATTATCCCCAACTGTGTCAAATTAGCATAACCCTGGCAACTTGTCACCCTTAGTGAGACACACAATATAATTTTTTGTAACTATTAAATTCTGCCATTCCCATAATGGACTAGACCTATCATGTATGGATGAAAGATGCTTGACAGCTTTATAAATCACATTAAATTAACTGCCAAGAAATTGTTTTGTATATCATCAATATACTCACTCTTTATATATATATTTATATATATATTTTTTTTTTTCTAAGACCTGAGAGTGCGGACCTTACTTGTATGCTATATATATATATGTATATATATAGTCCGTAAGGTGGCACACCGCTATTGTACTTTACTACCCAGGTGCAAGGTAAATGTGTATAGCATTCAAAAAGACCAGCAACACTGGGATTTTTCGTGAAAAAGAAGAACAATTTATATATATATTCTTTTATACAGGACTCAGCTGCAAATCAATGTGACAAAAGAACACTTTATTTCAGATGAATAATTGTTAAGTGAAGTTAGCTGATATTAGAAGCTTTGTAAAATTGTTCAGGGAAATAAATTCTTATCTGAAAAAATTTGAAAGCAAAACAGAAAAACCACTTCAAATAAAGGACAGTATGTACAAATGGTTTTAAAATCTATCTTTCTAACATCTCTCTATCGAGATTTTACTGGAATCTTCCATTGCATCAGGCAAATGTACTACAATTTAATCCAGGAGTCAGGCAGGAAGTTGTGACTTTGAAAGCATTGAACAAACAGCTCAGCTAAATTGATCAGATAGTTTGCTAGATTTTATAAATATTGGAAAGAAATCAGTATGAGGGCTTGAGCCTTTTAGGATTTGTTTTCCAAAAAAAGCCAAAATAGAAGCTGGTCTGGGATATAGAAAAATTTGGGCCTCTATAATTTACCACTTCATTTTAGGAAATTACTGAATGCTTAAAGGGATACTGTCATGGGAAAACATGTTTTTTTTCTTCACATCAGTTAATAGTGCTGCTCCAGTAGACTTCTGCACTGCAATCCATTTCTTAAAAGAGGAAACAGATTTTTTTTATATTCAGTTTTGAAATCCGACATGGGGCTAGACATTTTGTCAGTTTACCAGCTGCCCCTGGTCATGTGTGAAAAAGTAGTCAAGGTCAGATGAAAGTCAATAGGAGCTTTACTGATCCCATTGGACCTTTTTTTAGCCATTCAGACTTTTAGAGGTTTTCAGATTTTTTGCTAGTAATAATAAAACTTGAATGCATTGAGTACATTTTGTTCAGCATTTTTATTAAACTCCACGAATGTTGATATATGGGCCTCCCCCTGACTTAGAAGGAAGGTTATGAGAAATGATAGTACTGTTTTTATATCCTTTTCAAGTGTATTCAATCAACATTAATACTGTCTAAACTTTCCAGATTAGTTTAATAAGTATCATTAGTAAACTTTGTTTTTAAATACATCTAATAAAGGGAAAGCAAACAACTCCTTGCTATGAGTTACTAGACCATGGAGACACAAGACAATGTTGTGAAGACACAGAGCCCAATTGGGGCAAGGTGAGCCATAAGTAACAAATATCTTCATCAAGTTTGATCCATCTACTAATAAAAGGCGTTTTCACACTGGAATTCGTAAAGCCTATCCACACAGGATAGGTGAGGTCTTGGAATCACAGAGGTATCTAAAGTGGTTAAATGCACTTTTTACATCCTCTTTAAATGTACACAATTTGATCTATTTTGTGGAACACATGACTTTTTTCTGGTTTCCCATTGACCTGTGTGCTCACTTCATTGCTAGACAGGGAAATAAAGAAATTGCAAACTGCTAAGCTGAAGTAGGAAAGCTGTAAAATGGAACAAAATGTACATGTAGACTTTTGCTAAAGGCAAATGCGCAATAAGAAGATATTACAGTAGGTGATTGAAGTTGCAAACATAACTGACTGAGGGAACAATGGTAGAAAATAAGATATAAAAATACTATTTTCCTCCTGCTGCGTGTTGATGTCTTTTATATTTCATTTTGGCAAAATGATAACTGTAATCCAGATACATGTCAGGAACAGCTTCAAGAAGAAATCTCTAGCTTGTTCATAAAGCAATTTTACCCGTTTTCCCTAGCATTGCTTTAATATTTTGCATGGTTTACAACATCTCCCATACTGTGAAGCTTTTAAATCTCAAGATGTATATCATACCTTTTTGAAGTATTAGTGTGATTATTTGTAATAATACTTATACTCATTATGTAATTAACAATCTCATGTGACATTAAGCTTCACAAGCTTAACTTTATGGTTGCTTGAAAGTCTCTGCGGCAGGCCAGTTGGTAAAACATTCTGTGTGCCAGACACAGTTATTTGCTTGGTCAAGATAATGAAGCAATAAACTATCGTGAAGGATAAGAGTTATCATTAGTTGAGTAACTAAACCCTAACATTTATTTTTATTATATGAACACAAAATAGTATGGAAGGAAAGTACCATGGAAAGTAAAATTGAAGGGTTGTTTTCATTAATACTACATCACTTTGAGCGCAAGTTGCACTTGAATATTTCAAATGGTGTCCAGGATAGAAAATAAATGTTCATCCACATTTTTGAAATACTAATTATATTTATAAATCAATGCATTTAATTTGGATTTTTACCACTCAAGTTTCCCTTTTGACTTAGGCTGTAAATGTAAAGGCTCTGAGTGTGATAATTGTATAAATCATAGTAATGCTGAAATATAGGCCAATAATATTCTGTTCATATAAGGTATAGTGGTTTATTTGGAGGGCATAATACATTTCCCTGATTTTAAATTTTCCTGGATTTTATACCATTTTATTCTGGTCTCCTGGAAAATGTAAAATGGGGGTTCTACTGTATCTCAAGGGCTTCAGCAGTAGTGATGGGTAAATTTCTGCCATTTTGTTTTGCTGCAAATTTCCCAAAATGGCCAAATTCACAAACTGTGGATTTTGATGCTGGCATCAATTTGTGGGTGTCAAAATGGACGTGGGCATCAAAATTGATGCTGCGCCCATTTCTTGATCATGGAGACCAATTTAGTGATGCTGGCATTCAATTTTTTAATGCTGGTGTCCATTTTTTTGCACTGGTGAAAATTCGCTGAAAATTTTTCACTATAATTTCGCAAATTTATTCGCCAGCGGTGAAACGTGGAAATTCGCAGTGAATTCATCCCTGGCATATAAATTTGCCCATCACTATTCTACAGCAATGTAATTTTCCATGGTTTTTAAAAGTAAATGTTCTCTGCTGTTTTCACTGCATGTTCAACCTGGTGGCAGAATGCCAAATCTGTTATGGGCTAGGTTAAATATATAAATGAACACATTTTCTAAAATTTGGTTTTCCTTTTTTTATTAATCAAATTTTCTCTCTGAAAATTAGTTTTTTTTATTTCTCTAATATTCAAAATTTGAGATGCACTAAGTGTAAAAAAAAAGATAAAACTCCAATACAAAACTTTGCAAGGTAAAAACAGTTGAGGTCAAAAGTAACTGTACAGTACTTATCCCATTGGATCTTTTTTAACCATTCAGACTTTTAAAGGTTTTCAAATTCTTTTTAGAAAGTAATTGTCCCAAAAAAACTTCATATTTTTTTGGATTGTTCAACTTTTTTTGTGTACTTTTTAAATTCAGATCAATAACTTTCATGGAATTTGTGGTTTTAGAAATAATTAGTTTAATCGTGGGTTTCAAAAAGCTATAATAGCATTAAATTCAACTAACAAATGGGCCTCCTCATAATATAAATAGCAGCGAACAATACAAAGAAAGTATACCATTATCAGTTGCATAAAATATAGGTTTTACCTCTCTTTTCTCCGAATGATGATTAGAAGCTTCAGCAGACTATTCTTTGATCTGTTCATTTAATTTGGTTTGCATCATTTTCTTATGATACAGCTGAACTATATGTAAATGTGTCATGTAGTGTATTTTGTCAGACTGGTAGTTTACCAAGGCACAATGCTTATTGCAAAAACAAGACATATTTGTTTCAGAAAACTGTTACTGTCATATTTGATATTATCAGCATTTCCTACATAAATACATCATGCCATCAAAGCCTATAGCAATACTAATTTTCCTCTGTGAATCAGTGACATAAAGGTTCCCTCAAGACTTACAGGATCAGTGGATTGAGTTATAAAATGGATATGCTTGCTCATTTTTGGCAGGTCTGATTCTGTGGCACCTCCCACTCATTGATGTTGGGTTGTATATAGAACAGAAGGAAGTAGCTTCAGGTAGGTGTGCGTTATTTAAGAATGGGTTATAGTTACGTTTTTGCAACCCTCCCATCACTAATATATACTAATAAATACTATTTTAAGCCCATATCTACAAATACCTCTCCTTCCCTTATTTACTAATAATTTGCTAATGTATTTAGTAATGGATAACTCTCTGATGCCGCTTTCTTTTTATGACATCGTAAATAGAGAATTCTATTTATACTTGTTATACTCCCATAAACCCTTATATAATTCTATGATGGTTTTCTTTTTTTTGTGTTTCATCCTCCTACCACCAAGACAATTTTACTCTTCAACTTATCTGGAACCCAAGTAGCCTCCTTATTATATCTGTGCACTAAAATCTAAATCATCCAGATATATTTATCTTCTCTCCACAAAACAGCTCTCAGTTCTCACTTTCTCTGAATTTTCATATCTTCTATAACATATTGTTAATATATATGTGGTCCAATAAATAGATAATTTATGTAGTTGCTCAGCACTAGCAAGACTGCTGCTGTGTTGGTACTGTTAAAAATAAGGGACAACAGGGTCATTTTTATTGGGAAGCTGAATTTGACTGGCATTGCCAACATGGAAGATGGATATCCAGGTCTAACACCAGGTCTTCTGCTAATTGTCAAGAGGTATTGCACAGGTATTTCAGCAGCTAGCGGTCATGCCTATTAACATAATGAATGTTAATATCACTGTGTCTTACAGAACAATCTAAATCAAGTGTGTATTATTTTATATTCCCCTTAACACAGCAGCATAACTGACTGACCCCCAGTGTTACCCAACTAGCATTTCATTTCCTGTATCCCATTATATAAAGGATTAGAAAGACTGAAGGCTGCACTTATATTGATATGAACTTTTGCACTTTATTTTCCTTTGGTATTTGTCTGTAAGTTATTTTGTAGTTTTCTGTCAGATAAATATCACTAGCAAGTCTATCCAAGGCTAGAAATCCCACTGAAGCAGAAAGACCAGAATGAAATCAATCTTGCTGTGTGAAATATTTAAGCCTCATTAAACTTTAAAGAGCAAGTAACAAACTGAGCACCAAGGGTGGTCGTCAAATCTTGCACAATTCCAAACTTTTTGAAAGGCTAAAAACTTCTATTATGGCAGCAAAATATATATTTTCCTTCCAAAATCTGATACAGCAGATTCTGAATTCATCAACCATGTGTTGTAAGTTTTTATATGTGCAGTTTGGATTATTGTGCAAGACTGCATGCATATTAAAGTTTACTTTTTTATACTTTCCAAGGGAAAAAT
>CM044439.1:4362912-4400793 GCA_024363595.1 Xenopus borealis
AGCTACTGCTTTATTATTACACAGAAAAATAAAATCAATTTTAAAAATATGAATTATTTGATAAAAGAGGAGTCTATGGGAGACTTTCTTTAATGCAGAGCTTTCTGGATAATGGGTTTCTAGATAACCCATACCTATGACTTAAGTGGTTATATAAAAAAGATGGGTCAGTCTGTATTGTATGTCATCAACATCACAGGCAAGATTGAGGGCAGGTGGTTTTAGGATAGTATGATGTAAAACAGAAAAGTCAAGTTTTCAGGCAATTTGCTGATACATGTATCCATTATATGCAAACCTGTTATCCAGATTCAATTATAATCAAATAACTCACATTTTTAAAACCGATTTCCCTTTTCTCTGTAATAATTAAACAGTTCCTTTTACTTGATCCCAACTAATATATAATTAATCCTTATTGATGCAAACCCAGCCTATTGGGTTTTTTTAAAGTTTAAATTAATTTCAAATAGACATAATAGTTGGACATCCAAATTACAGAAAGATGGCTCATCTAGAAAGCCTCAGGTCTTGATCATTCAGCATAATAGGTCCCATACCTGTACCTTTGATAAATAATATGGAACCTGTTTATATCCCTATCTATGGACAACTGCCATGATTAAAAACCACCATCAAGGTCATTGTTAGGAAAAAGGATACTGTTGAATCCTTAAATGCCCCTTTTTCATTGGAAGGAGTCAGAACCCTTTATTATGGGCAACAGTGTGCACACCTTTAAACCCATGTTTGTCCAGGCAAGTCACTATACAACTGTATATCTATCTGCATCTAACTGAACTATTTAGTAAATTGCTTGGAACATATAGTTTCAGTCCTGCCCTAGAGCAGACAATAAAGGGATCTCTTAGCTTAATGCAACCATCTGTGCTGTAGCTTTTCTTATATATATATGTATCAGTTGTCTTATCTTCTAGTCCAATCAATTCTGCTTTCTTTATTTTCTGATACCACAATTCCTTACATTTCCTTAACTCACCAAAAAATGTTGAAGAGTTGAGTTTAAACATTGAATAATAAAAATTGGCTAACATTAGCTCCCATAAATATAGATGTAGTCAGTATATATATTTACTGCAGTCATCCTAGAAAGGAAATTTGGGGGGAGCGATGATCTCAGCAAAGCCCACCAACCAAACTCCATAAATTTGTGTTTTATATATATATATATATATATATATAGAGGAGCACTCACCAAACAAAAACCACAGCTTGCCTGGGTGCAGGTAAAATGTGTACAGAATAGCGATCTTCCTGAGGAAGATCACTATGATGTGATCAAAACATTGGAATATCTTTTGTTTTTCTATTAAAATCAGTTATCCTAACTGATCCTGTTGAGTGCGGTATTTTTTTTCATATATATATAAATACCAGCACTCACGTGTTTCGGTCATCAATCTGACCTTGAGGTTTTATTGTTTTCACAAAGGAAAAACTGACGTTTCACTCATCAATCTGACCTTGAGGTTTTATTGTTTTCAAAAAGGAAAAACTCAGCAATCAGACCTCGACAAAGGTCAGATTGCTGACCGAAACATCAGTTTTTCCTTTGTGAAAACAATAAAACCCTTTAATTATTATAAGCCCTGTGAGTGCGATACTTAAGGAAGGAAGTTATATTATGCAGTTTTTAACTTTGTCAGCTTGAGAAAGGACCAGGTGGCCCGAAACGTTGCTGTGCCAGATGAATATTTTGAAATAAAGGCGGTTTTATCGCTATATGGGAGTGCTGCTATCTATTCTGGAAACTTGTCTCAAGGATGTGAAGGTGAACACATCAGCTGGAGTTCACACCTTAAAAGTAAGCTCCTGAATTTAAATGCTGGATGACCTTCTATATAGTGTTATACTTTCAACCAGTATATATGTATGTATCTATATATATATATATATATATATATATATATATATGTATTCAAAAGGACTCACACTCCTTAATTATCGTGCAAAATGTGTGTATTTATTTACATATGCATATCCAATGTTTCGGCCCATCCTTGGTCCTTTATCAAGGACATATATATATATATATATATATATATATATATATATATATATATATATATATATATATATATATATATATGTGTATTCAGAAACTTGTTATCCATAAAGCTCAGATTTACAGAAGTTCATCACCCATAGACTTAATTTTTGTCTAAATAATCCAAAATGTTAAGAATTATTTCCTTTTTCTCTGTAAAAATAAAAAAGTAGCATGAACTTGATCCCAACTAAGATATAATTAAGCCTTATTGGAAGCAAAACCAGGCTATTGCCTTTATTTAATGTTTATAAGATTTTCTAGTAGACTTAAGATATAAAGATCCAAAAGATCCATTATCTGGTAATCCTCAGGTCCCCAAGATCCTGGATAACAGGTCTGATACCTGTGTATATATTTTATGGTTCAGCTCTTTAGTGTAGCACACAGCTTCATAGGTGTGGTGTTGCTTTAATTTAATAGTGTCCATGTTTCTATTTAAGTAATAACAGAATTACTCCATTTCAAAATTATATATTTAAATTCCGTAGGCTCTGCTATTCCAAGAAACAGGGGATATTTTGTAAATAGCATGTCTAGAGAAAAAAAACAGAAATAAAAGCAATTCAGGCATTCTGTAGGTGGTTCAGATAAAATGCCCGGAGCTGCACAGGCTTAGTGGGTAGTAGATGCCTATCTGTACTATTTTGAAGCAGTAGTGATAAAAAATAAAACTGATCTGTCAGCATAGATAGGTTTTTCTTAATACAGTTTGTGCTTTGGTTTTGCTCAGGTTTTCTTTACTACAGATATTTATATATAAAATCTATTTTATGAGAACAGCTATATCATCAGAAGCAATTGCTATAAATCCCAGCACACAACAAGAAATCAGATCATATTTTTAGTTTATTCTCTTCTATCGACACCTTAAGATTGATTATTTGACTTGAATCTTGAATCTTTAAAATTGTTTTTAGTAAGGTGAAGGCAAGACGTATTGTGCTCGGTAATATGTATATAATTGTCATGGTTGAACCACAGCTGTTTCTTGAGTGTCTTTCAAACTCTAACCTAGGTGGCCAAAAGTCTACTGTTTGGGAGTGTTTATCAACATTTGAGATGAACATCATCAGTGATGATGCCCATAGCAACCAATCAGATCTTTTCTTTCATTTTCTAACTTGTAGGTTACTGTTCAAATTAAATTGCTGATTGGTTGCTATGGACAACATCACTGGAACTGTTTATCTCCAATGTTGATAAATTCACCCCTTTGTGTATGATGCCATTATAACCCACTTGCAATTTTAACGTTTATTGAGTGTAGGGCAAAAGCTCAAACGTTCTATAGACATTGGGGTATAGCAGCTTACGTCTCTTGCTCCCGATCCAGAATGCATCTCCTGCTTGCATTCCCTAGGAGAATATTTCTCTGAAATTCACAGTAAATTCACAGACTTCACTGCAAATTTGTCAGTGGAGAAATGTTTGTTCATCACTATATATATATATATATATATATATATAAACTATAGATATAACTATACTTCCCTTGATGTATATGAACATTCAGAGGCATATTATTATGGAGCTTGATTTTGTAACTCTAAATATAGACTCAGTAATGGTTTGTCTATATGGTCACATCAGCACCTACATCCTTGACTGTTCTCTGCAATTAATTTTTTATGGCTGACTCCAGCTTCATGTGCAGCATATTAAAGCATTCCTTTTTTCGACTTTCCTTTGACAAGTCCTGTAGCTGATGTTTTTTTCCCCACGCCATCAGATACTGGAATACATTTTCATTTGTATGGTATTTCTGTGTTGCTAATAAACACTTAACTGCTAAAATACTAATCCCTCCAGTGTGTCACTTTGGGCAAACTCTTATTTATTAGTTTGCTGCACAAAATAAAACAGCATTCAGATGCCTGCAGTCCAATTCCCTGCTTGACATCATACATTGCTGATTTAGATTCATGATTCATAGACTGAAATACATGTCTAAATGCTGCAGCATGAAGAGTGCGGATAAAAAATCAACAATAAAATAATGACTTGGCTTCTACCAAAGAGGTCTGCCTTGAGGCCCTCTAGCTATTGGTGCACTACATCTCCCACTATCCCCTGAGGGTCTCATGGAATTTCAGTAACAGCTGGAAGGCTGCAGGCTTCATACCCTGGTTTACATTTGTTAAGAACAAAATAATTTTTTTTGTGTGGCCTGACTGTTTCCAACCCACTCAAAGTCAGTTCTTGCAGAATAAAGCTTTGGTATTTTGGAGTAGTTTATTGTGCTGTAAAAAGCTGCACCGGTTTAAAAACAGTTGTTTAAATTGCATTTTATTGTTTATAATACTGAAGATAACTTGGAATAGTTAAGTGCTAGATGCTAAACAATAGCGGTTAAAGAAGTGACACCTTCTAGTTTCTACTAGCTTCTACCACAAACCTTTCTAAGGAGAACTTAGCTCTGCAGAAAACATTGGATAGCAGTAAATAGTCTCTGCCAGCAATGAGGAATATATATATGTGCAATCCAGCCATATCATTGCAAGTTTATACATTCAGTTTTAAAATAGACAACAGATGGAAAATTCTTCTGGGGATAAAGTGAATGAATTAATCAGCCAGTTTGACCAACCTTTGCCTGTATGTAAAACAGCAAACCCAGGAGGGTTTTTGTTCTCTTCTCTCATGTTTTCTGTCTGCTCCGTTATTAAAGTATTTATGCTGTTTTTTTTTTTTTATAGGGGATAGATTATATGCAATATATTTAAGGGAAAGTACTGTCCTCATAACGCGATAATTAGATGCTATTATTCATGAGATCATGACCACCATGCACTAATGAAATATTAAAACTAAAAGGATGTTGACTTAATTCCGTTATCTATTAGATAGATCACCTGGATTGTAAATATGTATGTCGCAGATCCAGATCTTCAAGGTCCAAGAGTTATTAAAGAACTTTCTCAACCATGAGGGCAAACTACTATAACTTAATGAATAGCTCAACAATAATAATAATTATACCAAGGAAGTGTAAAACACAACACAAGTGTAGTGGCAACTGAACCATGTGACACTGAAACCCTTTTAACCATTGGAATACAATATTGTCCATGTGTCCCTTGGAGGACATTGAGGGGCTAATTTATTAATGATCATTATGAAATAATCATTTAAAATGTATCCAAATGGTCGTTAGTATTTATTACTGCAGTGATATATAACATAATTATAGATTATTGATTGAACAAAAATGTTCATGCTACCAGAAAGTGGTTTTGATCAATGTCGATTGAATCTACTGAAAAAAAATTAAGTAAAAATACTGTTGTCAATAGCCTTCTACATGATTTTACATCCTATGACAGGGATTATTTGAGTGGTCTGGGATAATGAATCCTGTAGCCATGGGCAATTTCAAACAGTTATTTTGGCTGATATTTAATCAATGGATTGAGCATGTTTGATCGGTTCCATCAAACTTGGAATGATCCAACGCTGACTGGTCTGCTCTATAGGATAGATTTTTTTGGGATCTGATTTTGTTTTTATTTTCAGCACTTTATATGATAAATATTATGCCAAATTCATAGACACCCAAAACATCTATCAACATTTCAAGACTAAGTGGACCTCTAAAAGTTTTTAAACACACTACATTACTCCTTCTATTAGTAGTCCTGTTCTTGATTTAGAACTATCTGCTTATACTAGGCAAAATTGTATTGGCTGGGCTAAGATGTAGTTTATGTGAGAATCAACCCATGTAGGGCCAGCATAAGTCAAATGGCTATAGTGAACCTTAGAGTCCTTCATGGGATTGGGCACCTGCGGGTAGCCACAGAATACCTGCACGGGACTGGGTACCTGCGGGTAGCCTCAGAATACCTGCAAAGCAGTCAGGTTGTGGGTAGAAAATTCCTGATTCCTGATAAGATTAGGGGGTCAACAGGTTTGGGTCGGGTATGGGTCCTTCCAATAGTACCTCACCTAGTAGCAATTCCAAACTCAGATTGATCTGGATTGTAGTATATTGATTATACTAAGAAAAGTAGATACACTATCACTTCTGTTGAGGGTCATTACTTAATTACTTCTTTGATTTGAACTGAATTCATCAGCAGCTAGGAGGTGCAGAGATATTTACATTTACTTCTTTCTTCCTTCAAGAATATTTATATGTTTGACTAGAGGTTATTAAAAACTATATGGAATTAGAATACAAAAGGAAAGATAAGAGATGATCTGTATTTAGGCTTAGTTTATTATCCTTAGAATAATGAGATGCAGAATTAATGTAATTATCCCATCAGAATTTTTAACATTATTCCAGATAAAATGTTTCTGTAAAACTGATCAGCCAACAATCTCTGTCTGCGAGTGATATCTTAACTTCAGTTTCTTTCCTTTGCTGTTAAAATGGCCTCATCAAGAGCTATCAGCAAATGGCAGCTTATTAACAGTAAAGCTTTGGATAAGCCACAAAAAAAATCAATAAAGTAAACAAGAAAGAAAGTAAATCATTTTTAGAGTAAAGGCTTTTGCTCATTGGATTTATTGAACACTGTATGCATTACTGAAATTAAACCATACAAATGTGAATTAGAGAATAAAACAAAATTGTTTGTCGTTTGTAGAGAGGCTTCAAATGTTTTTTTTTTTACTTAAAATGTTGAACCTGATGGATGTGTGTCTTTTTTCAACCTACCTTACTATGTTACTTCTGGGCCTAGCAGCATCCGTAGTAACAGTAGTAGTATATCAGTCATAATATACAGATAGTTGAGTATTCCAATCAGGATGTTGTATAATTCCATTGGTTTATAGTCAGATAATGTACTTGTTTACCTATTTTTTAAGGTTCAGACCCCATTGTGGTCAGAGGTTTGGTTGGGCCTCCCTTTGTCTATAACCAGTTTGCAGAAATGTTTTTCTTATCTACCACATACATATTATTTCAGGGAGATAAATTAAAAACACCCTCACCTTTCACCTTAACCATCCAGCAGGATGTGCCTCTTCCACAACTTTGGGCTTCAGAAGAGTTCCGCAGTTTATGAACTAATGGTAGAGGGTAAAATGTGAAGACCAAATATTATGTTAACGTCTGGAAGTGCCAGGAACTATAACAGGTTAATTGTTACAAGCATATTTATATTTAAGGATATAAAGGGGCCAAACACATGCCAGAGTAAAAAGAGGGGCTTGAACTAAAAAAAGTCTCAACTTTAGGTAGTCAGGAAATTAAACCCTACATTTGTCCATCAAATTAGGCATTGATCTTTAGATAAGACACTGCAGATAAAGAATCAATGACACACTGCAATATAGTTGCATTCTAATATCATGTTTTTCATGGAGACTAGAGTAATTTGATCATACTGTATGATGGTGTTCTCATTTGACAAATGGCATGGCTGTCTTTCAGAATTTTAAACTACATATCCCTGTGCATTATAATAGTAGTAGTCTAGCTTCAATCATTTTGTTACTCTAGTTCTATAAACATTGCCTAATAGTAGGTGTGAAATATAGGCACTAACGTGAATAATGTTCCCTTTCCTTAAAACATCCTTTGAAGTAGTGTCAGAATTTGTATAAAACACCAAGTTAGCATTTTTCCATTGCATTAAAAAATTGTAATAAACATGTCATTATTTTAACAACACCACAGCAGTAAAAGTTCACTACAAATTGGTTGCTGTTGGTAACAGGTTCAGGTTAAACTTTGCACATAATACAGCATAAACCAGTTAGTTTCCAGATAGAAAGTAGCACTCGTAATTCACATATACAATTGTATGTATATAATATTCACTGTTTCTTAGTTCTCTCATTTGTTCATATCAGTGCTGCTAGTACATTTGTAGTCAGTTTAACTTTGCATCACAAGAATTTGCCCACAAATTACTGTTTTTTTTAACAATTATACCCACATAAAAGCAATTTATAAAAAAATATAATTATATATTAAATATTATGATGTGCTTAAGCTAGTCCTCTGTATGTGCAAGGCTACAAAATAGTAAAGACTAAATGAAAATATTGGGTATGATTGTTTTTTATGTAGGTTCATTTGAACAATGTCACATTACATAGGATTTAATTTTTTAAAGCAAAGTGTCCAAGTTAAGGAACAACTTCACACATTGCCTGCTCTTGGCAGTTTATAGAAAATCAACATTTAAACATCAAACTCGAAACTGTACTGGTATTGTCACAAAAATACATTTTATTTTACTCTGCCTGAGGACAACAAAACTTAAGCATACATGTAGCACTAAGTGCTAACTCTATATGGCAGCTTGAGTTTGTGGTGTTAACTAATTCCACTGAAATGTATGATCAAATTAGATCAATTGTATTACGTGGCCCATTTTGCAAGTATAATTATTTTCTATGATGTTTGGATAATGTGCTGCTTTAAGGTGCTCTTGGCAAATGCTGAGTTGAAAACAAAATTGAGTGATTAAATTGAATGCAAACATTTACTGAACATACACAAACACAAATAGGCTATCATTTTATATGCACCATTGTGAAGATGACTGCTGAAAATGCCATTAATGCAGCAAATGTACCTTAAAATTTTCCTTTGTATGTTTATTTATACTGAATTCACCCATTTTTAGGGGAGGGTAATACAGGAGAATATTTGATTCTATTCTCATCTTTGGCATTACAGTTTCTTCAATTACTTGAGAGTTATAGCATTATAGTATTTCTGTGCTTACACAAAAAATAAAGGCCTCCTAATAATTTAAAAAAAAAAAACCTCCTGTGGGACCTTCTTTTTACATAACCTGTACATACTACTCACTATTTTTGTGTGTTTGTTTTTATTAATGGTCAAGTTGTGTTTTTCCAAAAATTTTGTGGCAGATTTATCAAATTCACATAAAGGATTCGAAGTTCGAAAAAGATTCTAATTCAAATGTTCAAATATTTTTAAAGACCACTTCGACCAGTGAATTTTGAAAATTCGATCAAATAGAATGATTCGAATAATTCGAATAAAAATCTATTTGAATATTTCGACTATTTGACAGTCGAATAACTTCCCCTTTAAATTTTTATTCTACTGCCTAGTTCGACAGATTAACGCTACCGAATTGGGTTGCATTATTTTTGATCAAATAAAAAAATTTGATCGAATTGATAAAATCGTTTGAATCGTTCAATTCAAACAATTTTATCATTCGATCGAATTTTCGCTATTCGATCGTTCAACCAATTGAATAGCTGTAAAATCCTTTGAATTCGAATATTGAATTCAAAGGATTTTCATTCCCCAACAATTCCCAACTATTCCCATGGTCGAATTTGTGGTTTTTTTTACCCCTCGAATTCGACCCTTAATAAATCTGCCCCTTAGACTTGAATTTTTCAGGAACTTTTTTTAAAATGTATTATGCCACAAAGCTGGTTATAAGGTCATGTAGAAGTCAATGGTAGAGGTCCTTTTAACCATTTGGAGATGTTTTTTACCTCCATGATTTTCAGGTTGTTAAGGTTAATTTTTAAAAGTTATTCAGGTGTTTTAGCCTATAACTCAATACATTTGAGGTATTCTGGTTTTTAGCCCCAGCTGGCATTTAATCACATTTTTTAACATTCAGGTTTTTTCATAAATAAACAAACATTCAAGTTGTGAGTTTATTCGAGGTAAAAAAAACCTGACAAACTCAACCTATTATAAATAACATCCTAACTGGTGTTACACCTTGCCTACTTAACCTGTCCATTCAATGAGATCATGGCATGTTAGTGAAAATATCTTAATCAGGACAAAAGACCATTACTCAGATCCCACAAATTACATTTTTTTGTAGACTATTATATTTATAAATATTACTATTATATATTTTAATACCCTTTCTTCTTCTTAAATGGGGTTGTGTTGGGCAGGTGTGCAGTTGCTATTTTAGCTTTAGAGGCAATACAAGTTTAATCAATGTTGCTTTTCACAGTAGAAAGCATGAAGTGAAATTAATATTTTCCCTAGCTGCAGCCACCTTAACTACCTTAACCAATATGATTGTTTAAGAAGATTAATATGCAAATACCTGTTTGCCAAATCATGTTCCTATTCCCCAACTTTATTACTACTGCAATATAGGGTGTACCATACTGTATGTACCATACATATGCACCAACTCAAGTCTTCTCCATCTATGTTGACTGCATGTTGCACATTAATTGTCCTGAAATATAAAAAAAAAGAGTTTGTAAGAAGCATCTGCTAATTAGATTGATTTTGGAGTCATTAAGCAAGATTAAAGACTTGTTGTTGTTAACAAACCATGCAATTAAATAACAATTCAGAACTAATGTTATCATAAAAGCTACTAATTGATTTATTGAATTGTTTAATGTCTTAAGGTAACATCTAAGATCTTCATTGCTCAAGCCTGTCTAGATCCCTTAATAAGAATGACTTTGTTGCTTATTTGATTTTCTATAGTCTAGACTGCAAGCTATGCAGGTGATAACACATTTCTAAAAATTTTTTTTGAGCTGTTATGTAGGACTACACTGTGTTGGTACAATACATTGGATGGCAAGCATTCACATGCTGCTTTTGGATGTATTTGAGATTTTGATTTTAATTATATTACATGCAGTGGCGTAACTACTCCCTGGTGGGCCCCGGTACAGTATGGGCACCTGGGCCCCCCTGTTGGGCCCTTACCTCTATAAATCCCATGCTGGAGTGCTGATGGCATGTGTGCTATAAAATTTCCCCCTACATAACTGCCTGCCATAACCATTATCGTGGCTCTGATGGGCCCTAAGGGGGTGGGGCCCCTGGTGCAATTGCACCCTCTGCACCCCTGGTAGTTACGCCACTGATTACATACCATTAAAATGGTTGAAGACTTAAAGGGAAAATCAATTAAAACAGTATGCTGCTATAAATGTGTTTAGAAAAATATTTTAACACTCCCCATCAACCCAGCCAATTAGATAGTAGTGCTATGTTGTCACAACTTGGAGTTCTCCCTACCCCACTGGAATATTTACCCTAAACCTCAGTAGGGCATGTTTGGCTTAAGAAAGGAGAATAGTAATTTCTTATACTTTATACTGTATGTTTATGACTTGGAAGAAGCAAACTATTAAAACTATTAAATAAGACTTTTCCTTTATGTTTCACTGAAAGGGTTATTTATTAAATCTCAATTTTATCTGGTCTTTTGGTGCAAAAACTTAGAAGTTTTCATAATTTAGTATATCCTGATGCTTCCAAGCCTTAATCTAAAAATACGCATGTTTAAGCCAATGGGAGATATCCCTATGCCAATTGGAAGATGTTATGATCTGCATTGGGTTTAGTCTGATAATCTGCAAAATTTGGAAAAAAGTCCCCAAAAAATTCATCCATTTTGTTATTTTATTAATAAATATTGCAAAATCCAGGATGGGCATTTGATTAAGCCTCTTTTATTTAATTTGGATTTAAGTGATAACCCATTTTGTGTTACATTTATAGGATCAATTATCTGGAAACCCATTATCCAGAAAGCTCAGAATTACAGGAAGACCATCTGCCATAGACTCCATTTTAAATTAATATGTAATAATAAAACAGTACCTTTTACTCGACCCCAACTACAAAAGAATTTATCGTCATTGGAGGCAAAACAATCTTATTAAGTTCATTTAATGTTCAAATTATTTTTAGCATATTCAGGGTATGGAGATTCAAATTACAGAAAGATCCCTTAACCAGAAAACCACAGGTTCCAAGCACCTGGACAACAGGTCCCATACCTGTACTGCATTTTGACAGTTAATAAATTCCCAAAACAATATAAATGATCTATGACAGAGAACTGAAACATAATCTTATAGTAAATAGATCCTGTTGGGTCCAAGTAACATTTGTGAGTATATCTGGAAATCATTAAAAAGATAAACACCAGCTGGCAAAAAGTAGAATCGATGGATAGATAGATAGAGGCATTTCATAAATGATAACTGCTATAACTATTTTGTTGATAATATATTACAATAGATGCTCATTATTCATTCCTCATAACCTTTTTTCAGTAGTAAATGAGAAAGCTGTGCTATTCCTCTCCTCTATTGATTGCAGACCATGTAGAAATCCTTCTTTAATGGCATAAATCTTCTTAGAATAGTGACTCTTAGATGCCATTTGCAACACCATTAAAAATAATTGCATTTTGTGCTTTCTGTAAGCATCTTGGCCACTTCATTAAGCAGGGGAAAGAATAAAAATGCAGATGAAGTCCTATGGTGTTTTTGTTTTAGTAATGTCCAATTAACTGATTTGTGATCAAGGTTGCATACCTTTAAACAGAACTATATTTCAGTACAGAAGCCTCATAAAGAACAAAATAAAGTCAAGTCACAACATCATTTCTTTGCATTATCTGTCCACTTTGAAAAATACAGATTCTGGAAGAAAACAATTGCTTTACCGAATCTCTATTTGTTTTGGAATTCAAATTGAAAACCTTTTTCAAAGTCCTAGCTAGACAGATATATATTTTTTGAGAAAATTAAAAGACAACTGTTTTCTGACTTGAAATACAAATTTGTTTATTGTCACATTTTGAAAAGTTAGGTATCAATAAATCATAGGTTTTTATTTCTATCCCAACAAATAAATAAGATGTTCTAATGCATTTGGATGGGACTTATTCATCAGAGTTTCAATAATCATTCATTATTGCATGAGCAGGATTCATGGGCTCATATATGAAAGCATCTAATTAAACATATCTTAGAGAGAAGCATTTATATAAATATAGTCATAGAAGAATATATTCTAAAATACAGGTATAACCTGTTATCTAGAATGCTCAGGACCTGGAGTTTTCCAGACAATGGATATTTGCTTAATTTGGATCTTCATATCTAATGTCTAGAAAATTAGAAACCTATAATCTAGAAGACTAGAGAATCATGTAAACATTAAATTAACCCACTAGGCTGGTTTTCCTTCAATAAGGATTAATTATATCTTAGTTGGGATTAGTGATGGGCGAATCAATTCGCCTGAGGTGAATTTGCCGCGAAAATCCCCCGATTCGCGAAACACTAGCGAAATGGCAAAAAAAATCAAGAAACACCGCCGCATCTCGTTTTGGACGCACACGCCTGTGCCCAAAAATGGACACACATGTCCAAAAGCGGACAAACATGTCCAAAACGAGATGCGGTGTCGTTTTGCAATTTTTTTTCTGTTTTTCGCCATTTCGCCAAAGCGAAATGCCACAGAATCGTCCATTACTATTTGCTATACTGTGGAAAATTTGCTTAGTATAGATAAATGAGCACCACTGGTTCAATGAGGTTGTGCCAGTTGCATACATTGTAACACTTATAACATAAGCATAAAATAACCCTAAAGTTATTTGAATAATATGGTTAATTGTCAAGTTTTGTTTGTATCTTTAATCAAATAAAGAGAGATATACAGACAAATATATAACATTTTATGGGATTTTTGGTTGGCTGCTGATGCTCACTTGGTATCATTACATGTATGGCCACTTAAGAGTGATACGTTTTGAAAATACATTCTACAATCTACTTGGTTTTATGTTGAGTTAAAATGTGAAATCAATCATCGAACTGCTACCGAAAATAATCTGTCTTTCAAGGCTCACTTTGCACTATTCTTTCTTTAAAAGTTGCAGTTTATATTTTTGAGAGCCTTCAGCTTATATATAATTCTGTTCTTCTTTTCTGAAAACCAAGAAGCTCAGACATTTACAACCACACAAGTTTTCTCTCCAGCTGACTTAAAACACCAATTATGGTCCCTCCTGAGATAATTTTCCTTGTCAGAGATCTCCTTCTTGAAGTCATTTTTTACCAAGTTTTCTCTTTCTTAACATCCCTTGGTATATAGACCTGACTATTCGCATAGTTCCCACATCTTTAAAAGATTCATAAAAAAATAAAAGTAAAGATTTTATGGAATAGTGTCTTGCCTGAATCTAGAGTGAGATCATTGTTCTTTGATGTATTAGAGAAAAAATCTCATTGCAGTGTACAAAGATCTTGAAATTGTGTCATGGATTGAGCATGTTGCTAAATGCACCCATTAATTGGTATCTTTTGACTTCTAGGTACACAGCCAAGCTAACAACCATAAAACCAAATGTCTGTGATATCTGCCAAAGGAATCCATGTACAGTAGACCTTTACCATTGCATAGTTTTGCAATTTTGTTAAATGCTGAATTCAGTCATTTCAGCTGGATAAGTTAAAATGCTTGACAAATGCTTGACAAATGAAGAGAAAATATATAAATATGTTTTCATTATAAATCACATTTCCCTTGAAGGGAATGAATCATGTATCAAGTGCAATAACACACAGTTTAATGTTGTTGCTAATATACAGTTGGTGCAAGGTACATGTTTTTGAAACCGTCTTACTATATGCAGTCTGCTTGAATGATTTATTTTGGGGTTATTTATATCTGATCTTGCCAATGGCGCTATAGTAGTGATGAGCGTTTTTCACCAGGCATGGATCTGTAATAAAATTATGCACTCTGCAATGTGCAAATTTTTTGTGAAGCCGTGGAAAAAATATACCTTGAAAAATGTTGCTATTTTCGCCAAGACAAGAAAAAAAAGTTGCCATAAGAAAAAATGCCCATTAACTTTAAAGCATTTGGAGTGAGAAAAATTGTTGCAAGTGTAAAAAAAAGTTGTTACAGGTTAAAAAAAATCCGCATATAGACTAATTTTTTCAAGAATCTTTACTGGAATTTCACCATGTGTCTTGTTACCCCAGTTTTCAATGATACCAATGCATTTGGCACAGGGAAATTTGCAGAATACTGTATGTCAATTAAAGGAACAGTATTACCTTTTTCCTTTTTCTTTCTGAAGCAAATATACTGTACAGCTTTTATCAGTGCATAGTAACAGTATATGATATATATGCATTACTTTAAAACACTTTTGTTTTTTGCACAGTATTGTGCAATTTTGCAAAATATTTTGTGCAATTTTGCAAGTTTTTAATTTACAACTACACTGCTTTGAAAATGAAAGTAAAGTACCAGCTTTATCAACCACTTTGAAATGTACATTCTCCTTCATGTACATTCTGCATCTGTTTCTCTTCTTTTCCAACACATTTATAGTGAAGTGTAGGGGGCGGAGTTTGTTCTATGTAAGAACTATTACTTCTCTACCATTTCTTTCTCACCAGGGGGTGGTGGTGCTGAGCTGTCCCATACATACAGTTAATTTAGTATCAGTGTGCAAGCATGAGTTAGCTTTACATGCAATAACAATGTCCCCACCACACATACATACACATTTATTGATTTTGCCTTATAACCACCCAGGGAGATATTTATTAAAATTCAGATTTTACTGATTATTTCATTTAAAAAAGTCTAGAATCCTGGTAATTATTATTTTTTTTTAAAAAAAGCTAGCTTTAATTGTCAATAAAATTTCTTGAAAACTTGAATTTTACAATTTTTTCAGATAATATTCCTGATTTTTTTCTGGCTTTTTCCCAAAAAGCTACAGTTTTTTGGATTTTTGCCTGAAAAGCCCCAAATAGTTAGAATAATTCCATCCGAATAGGATAGGGACCTCTCCCATTGACTTATATACAACCTTGGCAGATCTGAGATGGTGGATTTTCAGATTCAGACTTTTTGCAGGCTCAATAATAAATATAGAAAAATTCTAGTTTTTTTCCACTAAAAATCGGATTTTATAGTAATTAATTTTTCAAGTATTTGTATTTGCACTTTGATAAATAACCCACTAATATTTTGCATCATGTGACATGCAGGCAGACATATTTGATATGTGCTATTGACAAACCTCCCTTGTGAAAAGTTTGTATTTGTAAGTAGCAATTTATTATAAAAGATTCCGGTTCTATTACATTGTTAGGGTAGCAAGCCATTGCCACACAATCATTGGTGTAACTACTCGCTGGTGGACCCTGGTGCAGGATTGGCACCCAGGCCCCCTATCGGGCCCCCCCATGAATTGCACATTGGAGTTCTCCTAGCCTCTCCAGTGGGTGCAATTGCACCCCTGCTCCCCTGGTATTTGCGCCACTGCACACAATGACAGTATAGAGTTGTTTCTACATAGAAAAAACAAAAAACCATCTTATTGATCACACACCATCCACTTCTTTGACCATAACAATATAGAAATATTCTCAATAGAATTAAGTACCTTACATTATTTAATGAAGGCAATGAAGGAAACAGAAATATATTTTCACTTACAATTGATGCTTGCTTTAAACATATCCTTGATTGCGGGACCTATAAAAGTCAAGGTTATCTGGTTCCCACTTGACCTCTTTCTCTGGAAGCAATTCCCAATTTACACATTCTCACACTTAAAGAGTTGATAAGAAGTAACATACAGCAACATTTTCAACACTTCAGTATTTTGGCCTCTCTGCTGAGATTTTCTTTTTATAGAAATGAAAATATAATTTCTCTAATAAAGGACACCTATCCTTTAAAATTATCTAGCACAGATTGTACTGAATATCTTCATGAAAACTAGACAGAGATAAATGAGGAAGAAGCAGCCCAACCAAGTGTGATGATAAGATTTTGTTTTCTAATGCAGAGCTTGATTATATTCCTGATGTTATGATCTAGTGAATGGTTTTTAAATACCAAACTTAAATGTTATTCATTGATATCTCATGTAAAAAAAAATAATTAGATTGCGATACAGAGTTATTTCGGTGTCCTTATAACATCATTATTATATCTGTAACAGTAAACTACAAGGTAGCCATATATGAAAATCTATGTTGATACTGCTATAGGATCTATTATTTAGATTTCCCTGATATACAAAGCTTCATAAAAATTACCTAGCATTTTTTAACACATTAGCCTTTTCCATGTAATAATAAGACAGTAGTTATTACTGGAAAAGGGTACAAGTGTGGGATTAATTATCTGGAAACCTGTGTAACCTCTCCGAATTATGGAAAGGCTGTCTTCCATAGACTCCATTTTATCTGAATAATACAAATTTTTAAAAATGATTTCCTTTTTTCCTGTAATTATAAAAAAGAAGTATGAACTTGATATCAACTAAGAAATAATCCTTATTGTTAGCAAAACCAGCATATTGGCTTTATTTACAATCTAAAATATTTTCTACTAGATTTAAGGGATGAAGATCCAAATCATGGAAAAATCCATTATCTGGAAAATACCAAGTCCCAAGCAGTCCCAATAAAATTAATAATTCTTTTTAAAAATGATTTCCTTTTCTCTGTAATAATAAACCAGTAGTCTGTACTTGATCTTAGATATACTTAATCCTTATTGGAGGCAAAACCAGCCTATTGAGTTTATTTAAAGATTACATGATTTTATACTACACTGAAGGAATAAAGATCCAAATTACAGAAAGATCCATTATCTGGAAAACCCCAAGTCCCAAGCATTCTGTAGTAAAATCATTGTTAATAGCAAAACAACTACATAGGAATTTTAAATGTTTTCATTCTGTTCTAGAGACTAAGGACACATCATAGACAACCCAGTGCATTAGCACCAAACTCCAGAAATATCAATGAAAGTGGGCCTGATGAGTGATGAGTGTATAGTATTTTTTAATACATGAATACATGAGTGTTTATTAAACTTAGCTGATACTTCCGTCACTATATTGTAACATTTTAATATTATTTATAAAAGAGACATTTGGGGCAGATTTATCAAGGCTCAAAGTGAAAATTTGAATTAAAAAAATTCAAATTTCAAATAAATTTTTGGGTACTTTGATTATCAAATAGGCCAAAATTCGATTTGAATTTAAAAAAATTGAAAAGGGAAGTACTATCACTTAATAAAATTCAAATTCACCTTAAACCTGCCGAATTGCTTATTTAGCCAATGGGGTACCTCCAATAACCTGTAAGGAGTGTTTTTGAAATTTTTGAAAAATCTAATTTTTTTGTAGGAAATCTTTCAAATCATTCAAATCGAATGATTCAATCGAATAATTTTAGTGATTTTAATCTGAGTTTCTTTTCAATTCGATCCTTGATAAATCTGTTCCTAAGATATGTCTAACACTTTTTTGTATGGTTGCTTCCTTATTCCTACCTTGGATAGGTGGTCCTTCTATTTCAGAGCTATATGATACTCTTTTCTGGTACCAGCATCTGAGTATAATAAATCTTGAGAAAATTAACTGTTTATAAATAACTATTCAGTTCCTACTGTAACTCTGTAAAAATAGTATTCAAAAATAGTATGCCCTGGTTTTGGCTCAAAAATATTTTAAAAAATGCTATATGCATTATATGCTTTGCAGGTATTGGAGCCCTTGTCTAGAAACCTGTTATCCAGAAAACTTAGAATTACAATGGCCATCTCCCATAGACTCCATTATAAAGAAATAATCCAAGTTTTTAATTTTTATCTTTTTCTTTGTAATAATAAAACAATATCTTGTACTTGATCCCAACTAAGATGTAATTAATCCTTATTGAAGCAGACCCAGTCTACTTGGTTTATTTAATGTTTACATGATTTACTAGTAGATTTAAGGAATGAAGATCAGAATTATGGAAAGCTCCATTATCTGGCAAACTCCAGGTCCCGAGCATTCTGGATAATAGGTTCCATACCTGTACTGTTATTATTTACTAAATTTTATAATAAGCATCATACGAACTTGCTCTGTAGAAAATCAATTAATTATCATGTCTGTGCTGATACATTTGAAACTATTAGCAAGTAGTAATATCTATATATATATATATTTGAAAACATGAATACACATGAATAGTATAAAAATGAATGCTGATCACCCCAACATGCTGATCAAATAATTATTAACATGTATTTCTACAGCACCAACATATTTTGTAGTGCTAATTGGCTGTAAACTACGCGTGGCATGACTATAAACCACACAGCCCAGATGGCATCATACCACTCTCATAATCTCAATTCTCTCGGTCATTTGTAGAAGATAAATTATTACATTAACGAAAAAGTTGGAAGCTTTCCCCAACTGAACTCACAACTTCAAACTTAATGGGTAAAGGCATTATTTCCTGGCAGCCTTAAGTCATGGTGCTTTTATTATATCTACATTTATCTACAATTCAAAGTCATCCTTGTCTCTAAAATCATAACTTCAAGGATGGATAATAAACATGATGGATAATTGATGAAATTGACGTAGAAATGTATGTATATGCATGATGTCTACATTACATATTTTTAAAATAAACAGTGCATATTACCATTGCTATGTTGTTCCTAGGTAATGATCAAAATAAGATGTTGATCTTTGGTTAGAGAAATAGCTCAGAAGCTTCTCTGCACTGCCTTATACCAATTAAAAAAGGCTTTTCTGTACCTTCTGCAGAATGTTCATTGCACGCACAGTTAAGCCCTTCCGTAGTTAGTCCTCTGTGGATTTTACCCTTGTTGTCATGGTAACTAAATAACATGTGATCCCATATCACACATATATTCCACTTGGTTTACATTGCCTTCCAGAATTTCATTTTGATTTAACGGAAGACAGTTGTGTGTACATTTGAATCCTTCACCACCATATGGGACAAAATGCTGATACAACTAAACAATGACATAGTTTAAATTTCCATTAAGAACTTTTCTTGCAACGTAATTAAATGGAGATAAGAAACCAGTAGGAACATCTGTAACAGTGCTGCAATTGTTTTTATTTTATAGTAGCTCCTCTTAAGTACAGGATGTTATATCAGTATGACAAGTAATTTATTTTGCTCAAGTACATTTGAAAGTTGGTTTATAAAAAATATAATTTTCCTAAAATGTTGGTTGGAGAATAAATCCATACATCTCAACTTTCTTGTTTTTGTTTAAGTTGCAGAAATGTACTTCTCCTGTCCAGAATTATGTATCTATTTTGCTTATATGTTGCAATGTACAGTATGACAGAATAGTGATCTTTCTCTTTCCAATTCATGTCTCATCATTTAATTCAAAGTCAACCTAAATTGTTTTCCATAATGGAGACCAAGCAATTGAATTCCAAAAGATAAAAAAGGACATCTTTAACTCACTTAAGACTATTAGGGAATTGTACGTATTATAATTAAATAGTAAAAACATATTTCCAGGATGTTTCAACTCAATATTTTAAAAATGCCATAACTAGCAGTAACATGATAATTTATATTACACCAGGACAAGAAAAATATTTAGATGCAAGAAATTCTAAACAAATTAAAAAAAAACATTTGTAAACATCCAAAAAAATGGAAATAAATGCTGCATCAAAAAATGTATGGAAGTTAAAGAACTTTTTGTTTTTCAAATAAGTGAAATAAAATGCTGTTGCATTTGAATAAATAAATACATAAATCACATTAAAGACATACTATTAGAGATGTGCAAATCTCCCCAGTTTCGCTTTGCTGAAAAATTCCTGAATTTCCAGAGAAATTCGCAAATTGGCGAAAAATTTGCCAAACAAGTCGCGGCATGCTTTTGACGTGCGCCACGTCGTTTTCGGCTAATTTTCACCAGCCGAAATTTTGCTGGCGAATAAATTCGCCCATCACTACATACTATCATCAAGCTATAGTATTATTTATAGTATTTATTTTCTTGAAAGTTGACCAGTACAGAAAAAAGTACAGTATAGTGCATTTTAAAAGTGTTACAGGTTAAAATTTTCTATTTTGTGTTACTCCTGAGACTTCACCTCCTCCTTTGTCTCAGAAGCCAACAGTGCTCTTGTGTTCAGCTGTTTAAAGAGTTTGGTTTTGATTTAACCAATTACATCCACTTGATGCACCTTTAAAGAATAAATGCATGTAACTCATTTTGGAGTTTTCTTTTCTGCTTTGGGGGCACAAAGATTACTTGAATGCACTTTTTCTTTCACTTTCCTGTTTTATATTCTGTCATTCAGCTGCTTTCATTGAAAAGGATTCTTAAAATTTGCATGAGTTAAATTTTTTTATAGCAAGTTGATATCCCTATCATGCAGACATAATTTCCGATGGTGGGCTTGTTTTTCAGAAGGCCACATCCCTTTGCTTTCATAGGGCATCTGTTGTTGCCAGTGATTACATATCTTTCTTCTGTTTTCCTGCAGTGTACAATTATGTATTTTCTCAAAATTATGTAGCCCAGTAATTAAAACCATTTTTAAACATCTGCAAAAGAAGTGATACAATACAGCAAGATTACTCTGAGTAAAGGAAGCATTTAGAAATCTCAGTGGTTCAGTAAACAATAATTATAGCACCCACAACAAAAATCACATTTTTGTAAAGCTGTACAATGGAGGATATAATACATATTTTTACAGATGCAGCAACTTGGATTTGTGTGTTAAATGCGTCATGACTCAGGGCTAATTGAAGAAACTGTGTTATCTAAAGTTATCTTAACTCATTTAATGCATGTAACCTTTGCATTAGCATACCAAAGCACCATTGTTCACACTTTAATCAGATGGGAGGCTGTGACGCAATTTTCTTTGTTAAATGAGACAAGTGTGAAGTCTGAGCTTAGTTATTCTGTGTCAAACACACAATCCAAAGTGGCTTCATCTGTACTTTACATGTACATTTTTCTGGTCCTGTAACTAAGTCTAATAAGTAGCAATTTACTAAATAAATGTTATAATTTTCCATTTGTGAGAATTTTGGGCAGGATATATTTATAGTTTTATTTATTTATCATATGCTAATAAGTTTTAAATGTGTTAGAAACCTACAGAAAAAATTGGAAATGTACCCTAAATGGCAAGAAATTTACCCTTTCAAACTTACCCTTCAGCTCTCATGCTGGCAGGAAATAGAAAAACACTGACATATACACTAACACTCATTATGAATCTATAAAGTTTTATAGAATCTAATTTAAACTGATCCAAAAGGAACGTTTGCCCATGGTTTTTATCAATCAATAACTAGTTTTGTTGATTGAATTGGAAAAAGCAAAAACATTATCAAGCTGCCCATAATCTACTATGGGTTTCTGTAGCTCAGACCAGCCATTCTCTTGTGCATATTTTTCAGGTTCCTGATACTATAGGCAGTTATTAACATTTATTTATATATTTATTTCTTTATATAGCATTAACATATTTAGCAATGATGTGATAAATAACAGTTTGTCTATTTATTAATGTAGCCTGTTTCAATAGGAACATGTGCTCATATGGCTAGAAAACTTCCAAGAAACTTGTAAAATTCCACATTCAGCCTTTGGGTTTTATTTGGGTTTCAAACACTCTAAAGCAGTGGTTTTCAAACTAACTTTGAGGCTGACCACCATAGTGGGCCCACAGTAGTAGATTTGGACAAAAAAAACTATTTGCTTTCCTAGAATGTCCTGGACACCAACTAGAGAGATTTTTGGAATATCAAAGAAATTTTTAATTTTATATATGTTGGGGGCAGTCTAATAGTTACTGTTCCAAAAATCCCTAGTAACACCTCTTCTTCTAGTTTCGATATTGATTATTCAAGCACAATGATCCTCCTACAATCTATTTTTAGTTTGTATTGCTCAGGGAAATTATATAATTGGCCAGGTTCAAAAGGAAATAAAACAAAAATCACATAACTTCCCCAAAGTGACCTGCATTTTAAATAGGGGTAGACATATAGTCCATGCTGCCTGTGCATTTGCACGGGCTCTTAAGAGTCCATATAATTTTGCAGACGGTGTCTGCTCCTGAATTTAACTGTAGTTTAACTTCTGTATTCACTGCTGTTCCTTGTGCCAGTGATGCTAAATATATTATCTTCAATCTGCTGTAGACTACCTGTTTATACTGTACTAGGAGTTATGCTTCTGCAGGTTCTGAGAACTGTATTTTACCAGAGCTGAAAAGATCATCTAACATCATGGGCACACTGATAATCCATAAACATATTAATATAATATTACGCAAGGACAGATGGTCATTCTTATTTTGTAATAAGAGGTTTTTTTTTCAAATCAAGTAATCCTCTGCTACCAGTAAGCAGACATAACTTATTGCTCTCTTGTTTAAAACCTAGACCATTGAAGTGGCTGCTATGGGTCTCTAGAAATGTAAAAATTTGCTCCCTAAATTTCTTATTTATAAATCCCCACTCTTAAATATTTACATATTGGGGTTTTGTAAAATATAGGTCTAAAATATTGACTTTTTCTCTCATTAGTGACCAGTGGGAATCTTCAAACGGCAATTCAGAGAACCTGTAAAAGTAATCTGAAAATAACAAAAATCAATAATCTGGCACTGAATAATTTATTCTTACAAGTTTAAGAACTTCAGTGGGGATTTAATTAGAGCTCTAATTTAACAGGATACATTCTTGTGTTAAAGAATCAAAAGATGATGCTGACATCAATACTGAGCATCTTATTGTGCGATAAGGAAAATTAAAATTGTATTTGGGTTCTACAACATCACAGAGACAGGACTAGAGTTACAAAATAGGGACCTGGTAATATAGTTTATGTTAAGCCCCTCTCTTAGGGTGGTACTCTTCCATTGTTTGTTGCACAGGTATAGGATCTGTGGAATGTGGAAACACATTATCTGTAATAATAAATCAGTAGCATGTTCTTGATGCCAACTAAGATATAATTAATCCTTATTGGAAGCAAAACTAGTTTAATTATTTAGGGGGTTATTTACTATACCTCAATTTTTTGGTTGGAATTTATAGGGCAAAAACTCACATTGTTCATGGGAAAAAAAAAACCTTCAAATTGTTTGTCATGTATTATACCTCCATGCTGCAAAGAGCCCAAATCAGTGAGGGTGGGGTAACAAGTCTCTCCCTCCATCTCACTCAGTACCGGAGCGCCTCAGGGCTGGGTTTTAAGCCCCTTCTGTACTCACTGTATACTTATGATTGTGTAGCCATGTCAGACACCACCTCCATTGTCAAGTTTGCTGACAACACTGTTGTGGTGGGCCTGATCTCTGACAACTCTGAGAAGACCTACTTGGAGGGAATAATGAATCTAGAGAACTGGTGTCAGGAGAGCAACCTCCTCCTAAATGTCAGCAAGACTAAGGAGCTGATTGTGCACTTTATCACAAAGCAGGTGAGGAATTTTGAGCCCTTATACATCAGTGGAGCGCCAGTAGAGAGACTGAACAGTTTCCGGTATCTGGGTGTTCACATCTCACAAGACCTGTCATGGTCTTGTCACATCAACACCCTGGTGAAGAAAGGCCGTCAACGTCTCTTCTTCCTCAGAAGGCCAAAATATTGCCATCTGCCTCTGAGGGTGCTTAAGAACTTTTACTCATGCACCATTGAGAGCATCCTGATGGGAAATATCTGTACTTGGTATGGGAACAGCACTAAGCAGGACAGACAAGCTCTTCAAAGAGTGGTGCGCTTCGTTGAATACATCATTTGCTCTGAGCTTCCTGACCTGCTGTCTATCTACACTATGCTGTCCAAGACCAAAGCCAAAAAGATTATGAAAGATTTCTCCCATCCCAATAATGGACTTTTCTCATTGATGAGGACAGGGAAGCACTTCTGCTCCCTTAAGGCCAACACAGAGAGAATGAGGAGGAGCTTTTTCCTTCAATCTATTCGGTTCCTGAACCAAGTGTAGAACTGGACTCTCTCTCATATATCTCATTTATCTCATATTTCACATCAATACATATGCATTTTAATAACATTTATATCACTAATAATATACTTTACAGATATATGTTAGTATTTTATATCTCATATGTAACTCTTTCCTTCTTCTTTTTACTGTAATTCTTATTTTCATAGTCGGAATTTGATTTGCACAGCAACAAGTATTTCACTACATGTCTTACTATGTATGCTGTGTATGTGACAAATACATTTTTTATTTGAAATCCAAAAAACTGGCATGTCAAACCTGTTAAGGTCACGTAGAAGTCAATGGCAGATGTCCCTATCCCAATTAGAAGATATTGTGGTCTGAGATGGGTTTAGCCTGATAATCCAAAAAATGTGGGGGTTTTTGGTGTTAACCAGAAAAAATCAAGTGATTCATGAGTAAAGTGTGAAATTTTTTTATGATTTGAGTTTTTGCTTAATTGTATAAGGTTTTTTCCCAACCGACTTCGAGTTATTTTATTGATAAAATAAAATTATGGATGGGAGTTTAGTTGAACTATGTTTAATAAAAATATGAGGTAAGGGGCTAAATAACCTTAACTTTTAAGGTAATTTTTAATATGTTATAGAATGGATCATTCTGAGCAACTTTTCAATTGGTTTTCATTATTTATTATTTACAGTTTTAAAGTTATTTGTCTTTTTCTTCTGGTTGTTTGCAGCTTTCAAATGGGCGTCACCGTCCCCTTCTAAAAAACAAATGCTCTGTACGGCTACAAATTGTTAAATTGTTATTGCTACTTTTTAATGCTGATCCTTCTATTCAGACTCTCTCCTATTCATATTTGAGTCTCTTATTCAAATCAATGCATGGTTACCAGATTGATTAAAATGCAAATTGAAGAGCTGCTGAATAAAAAGCTAAATAACTCATGAACCACAAATAATAAAAAATGAAAACCAATTGCAAATTGTCTCAGAATATCCCTCTCTACATCATATTAAAAGTTATCTCAAAGGTGAACAATCCCTTTAATGTTTAAATTTGCTAGTTATTTACTAAAACTCTCATTTATCTCATATTTTTATTAAACAAAGCTTGAGATGATGGATTTTTGGATTCTGACTTTTAGCAGCTTTGGGGTATAATAAATCTTGAAAAACTTTAGGTTTTTTTCCCCTGAGTTTATGCCCAAAGAAATGCGACCAGAAAACATTGAGGTTTAGTAAATAACACTGCTAATATCTAATCCAACCTCTCTCTTGGTTTAAAAGGGAGTAAGCAGATATAATATATTATAATATATTATAATTCATAGAGATATAATATAAAATTACACCATATATTGTCCCTGAATAGATTTTCTTCTTTTACTTTGCTGTGTGAACTTATGACGCAAGCCTTTCCTGACACAATAAGAAGATGCACCTTAATCCCCCTTGACATCTATAGTGAGTTTACACCTGACAGAAAGAAATAATACCAATTAGAAGAAAGTACAGATGAAGCCACTTTGGATTGTGTGTTTGACACACACTAAACTCAGACTTCACACCAGAAATGTTTACATATTGTTGGATCCTTTTTCTTGACCCTTTTCTGTTATTTGACTACTCTTCGCATTCTAATTGTGCACCATGTTCCTGTTTGGTTTGACCCTGGCCTGTGACCTCAACTACGATTCTGCTCATAATTTGGTACCATTTTGTCTGCTTGGTTTTCACCCAGTCTGTTCCTTGACTAAACTCCTTGGTCTCCTTCCTTTGTGTGTTCTGCATGTGGCTACCTTGCTTGCCCAGAACTCTCTCCCTGGTCCTCTCACACTAACACCTGGTGGTACCTGAGTAGCGAAGAGCTCCTCCCGAAGTGAATAAAATATTTTTCCCAAAAGTCCACCAAATGGCTCCAAATTGATTGTAGGAGGTCCCCCATAGGCTTAAACACAAATTTGCAGGTTTTAGATGGTGAATAGTCAAATATTAATTCTTAAAGGGACAGTACAAATACATTTAAAAATTCAAATTTTTTATTTTTTAAAATTCAAATCGAATTCCCTAGTTGAATTACACTAAAATAAAAAAAAATCAATTTGACCCTTGATAAATCTGCCCCTTATTGTTATATATATATTGAACCTACATATATTTTCTCCTTTTACTTTGCTGTGTGCACCTTTGTCATAGTGAGTTTACACCTGACAGAAAGAAACAATACCAATTAAAATAAAGAATATTGATTGACAGTCTAAATCAGCTGCTTCTACTCTGAAACATCAGAGTGATTTACAAAGTCCACATGACATCAAGCAGGATATTTTGGGAGAGAAATAGATATGTTTGCATGACAATGCAAGATGTAGTTTTCCTTAATAAATTAAAATGTCTTCCAAAGGAAGAAACCCAATGGCCTGCATTTAATTTTAAAACTATTCACTGGTTTTTAATCCTGCCCTGTGAGGAGATGCAGCCTTAATTTAAGTCCATTTTGACTATGGTATCACCTTCTGGAAAGAAAGCACATTTCAGCATCTAGTAGCAGACAGTATTGTTTTACTAAAGAAAGTTGCTGCTGTCTATATTTTTAGTGCATTTCAGAGTTTTCATAAGATTGGGAATGCAAGCCCTCACAGGCCTCTGGGGCTAGACTTTCAAACAACTGACTGGTAATTACTGGAGACCTTTGAGGCAGAGCAAGAAATGGGAGGGGTGGGGGAAAGACTTCTGGTAGAGTTTGTATCTGAGTTATGAGATGAAGCAGATTGCTATTTATTATTGCTTGAGGGAGGACGCACAACTATAATTTTCTTTATTTTAATGAAATGCATTGTGCTACTTTGCATCTGAGACCATACTTGTGTTTTTTCTTCTTCTTGGAAATAAACTCTGACATTAGAAAACAAACAACCATATAAATAGTCTTGTAGGCTTTGCGTAGATGAGAAACCTATACGATATTACTTCACATTTACTAGGTGGCATGCAGGTCACTTATGAATCTACTTGTATCAGCTGTGACTCATTTGGTAGAAATAAAAATCTCTGAAAACAATAGGCAGTTAGCTCAAGAGAGGGTGGGGTTGTTTATCAAAGAATTATTAGTAGAAACAAGCTGAGGTCTTTCAAATGAATGTGTTTATTGCAACTGCGTCAACTGAGGGATAAAAGTATATTAAAAGCAGTTGAGTTTTTGAAGGAATGGATTTTGTTAGCTAGGAAGGCAGTTAATATACCATTGCACCTTTTAATAAAGGGGTGAACCTTTATTAATATAAATACATTTATGAATTATTATTAATACAAATATTAATACAATTATAGAGGATCAATGATTACACCTTATTATGAACTGCTAGTGAGCAATAAGTTACACGCACACATAATAGTAGAATTAAATAGATTAGATGAGCAAGAACTTTGTATCTCTTCTACCAGGTCTGTCTGTTGACTGTATATTCATTCTTAAGGATTTTTTGCTGTTTGCTATAGAAAATTTGCCCAGCAGTATAAGTACATCAGGGACATTCACTATAAATAATTTCTATCTATTTTAAATATTATAAAGACTGATTTATTAAATCCCCTGCACTACATAACTAAATATAGGTGCATGCAAAGTTCTAGAGGCTTGAAATAGTGTTGGTATATGATCCAGAAAGGAAGGTTGCTCAACTTGTTGGTGTTTAATGAGGAACAGGAGATGCTTGCATGAAAATCAAAGGAGACATCAACTGTCCAACTGTGAATGAAAGCACATGGATGAAAGCAAATATGGAAATCATATACTAATAGGCTGTGGGGTTGTGAATTGGTTTCCTTTACAGTTTAAAACCAAAAAGCAATTCTTCAAACATCAGATAAAACTGTGTATTGTCCATGCAGGGAGATGTTTGTAGATGTATCTTTTATTTTTTCACTATAACTTATGTTGGAGTGTATTAATATGTGGGCTTGCATAATTCTTACCTTTGGCAAACCAAATCTACACAACACATTTCACTTCAGTCGTTTACGCTTTCTGACTTTGATCATTTCCCTAAACCAAGACACAGTTGAGATTTATGTCTACTAACCTTGTACAAATAGAAGCAGATGAAAATATGCATCTGGCGCAGATGGCACACATGACACTCCATTCATTGCAGTGAGGAACTGTCTGGTAATGACTAGGGAAAAACAACCAGTGTCAACTTTCTTGTGATTTGTGTTAGCAAGTCAAATAGCAAAGAAAATGAACCTCTGGCTGGTGGAATCTAATGGGACAATGGAATGAAAGTCATACACAGAACACAATATGCATAAATAGGAACAAAATGTACAACATAAAATTATTCATTAGACAGTTATGACTTTGCAAATTGTGATTGTGCATAGTACATATTTGAAACTAGCATATTTTCATATTTTTGCAGCATAAAAAACATTGTTTTAGAAGTGCAGTGAAAGAGAGTTTAGATAGGAATTTTTCAATACATTTTCAGATTTTTATTTTAAAATAATTAAATTAAAGTGCCAATACTGGTAGGGATATTTTTATCGAACCACCATTAGTGAGGGATGAATTTGTCCCGTTTCGTTTTGCCGAGAAATTGCTGAAACCCCCGAAAAATTCACGAAAGGGACTTTTGATGCTGGCAACAGTTTACCACACTTGGGTCAATTGTCGCCACCTTCAAAGTGGTCACTTGCACCATAGCAGTCACCATCAAATGTTTATTGTCTGCTTATTGATAAATAAGATAAAAAAAAAAAAATTAATTGAACACAAAAATAAGAAATGCCTTAAAATGTTTTGTATTGCTGCCATAGAATTTCCTGAATTTCCTGTGGTTGCTCAGTGGTCCGCAGTGGGAGAGAATTGCACATACTTCACAGCTGTCACTGTAAAAAATCCCTTCCTAATATTTTGATGGAACCTCCTTTCATCTAATCGGAATGGGTACCCACTTGTCAGCTGGAAGGACCTACTGGTAAATAAAGCATTATATATTTATACATAGTTATCATATCCCCCTTGAGCGCCTCTTCTCCAGCTTTAACTACCCCAACTTGACTAGTCTTTCCTCATAGCTGAAACACTGCATACTAGTTATCAGTTTAGTTATCCTTTTCTGGACCCTCTCTAATTCAATAATATCCTGTTTGAGCACCAGAGACCACAACTATGCAGCATATTCTAGATGAGCCCTTACCAGCACTGTACATTAGAAGAATAACCCTGTCCTCCCGTGGTCCTTTTAACAGAGCTCAATACCTTGTTTTCCTTTGAAGCTGTTGACTGCCATTGCTTGCTACACGCACTAAACACTCTTTTCCATTATGGATGTGCCTAGTGCAGTCCCACTAAAGGTATAAATGTCTTGGATATTTTTACATCCCAGGTGCAAGACTTTACATTCATCAACA
The DNA here is from genome assembly GCA_024363595.1 of Xenopus borealis. Taxonomy (NCBI): domain Eukaryota; kingdom Metazoa; phylum Chordata; class Amphibia; order Anura; family Pipidae; genus Xenopus; species Xenopus borealis. The sequence continues at coordinate 4,392,929 of CM044439.1, forward strand.
TTTAATTTCATCTGCCATTTAGCCACCCAGATTGACAGTTTGTCAAGATCCTGTTGCAAGGATGCCATGTCCTGGATAGAATATATTGGGTTGGATAGTTTTGTGTCATCTGTAGTGATGGGCGAATTTATTCGCCAGGGCCGAATTCGCGGCAAATTTGCGCAATTCGCCGCTGGCGAATAAATTCGCGAATCACCAGCGAAATTTTGCCAAGAGAAATTTCGCCAAAAAAAGAGTCGTGCGTCGTTTGTGACGCGACATGTCGAAAACGACGCGACGTGCCGAAAACGGCGCGCCGAAAACAAAAACGTCAAAGTTGACGCGACGCACGTCAAAAGCGTCCTGCGACTCGTTTTCGAGAATTTTTCTCTAGAAATTCGCGAATTTTTCGGTAAAGCGAATCGCGGGAGATTCGCCCATCACTAGTCATCTGCAAACACTGATACATAACTTAAAATACCTAGGTCTAAAAAGTTAAATAAATGTGGACCCAATACAGAGCCCTGAGTCACCACACTAAGAACCTTACTCCAAGTATAGCTCCAACTAGCCTCTGTACCTGATCTTGTAGCCAGTTTTCTAACAATCCTTGGTTTAGAAAGCAGGCACGGTATAAAATGGTTTGGCAAAATCCAAATAGATCACATCCACTTCTCCCCCACTGTTTCATCATAAAAAGCAATCCAATTTGTCTGACTTAACCTATACGTAATATGTTTTGTACAAAAATAATACTGTAATAATTGCACTTCAAGTCCAGTTGGCCTACCCTCTTCTATCCTAGGGTCTCCTCTTCCACATACATATTGTCTGAATGTATGAGCATCATTTATGATTAGACTTCAGATTTTAGGTGTATTCTAGTGATGGTCGAATTTATTCTGCAGGCAAGAATTCCAGCGATTCGCCGACAGCGAATAAATTCGCGAAACACCAGCAAAAATTTCGCCTGCAGAAAATTTGCTGGTGTAAAAAAATATGAGTCGCGCACCAAAAATGACGCCATGCGCATCGAAAACGACGCAATGCGTTGAAAATTATGCGACACACTGAAAATTACACGACGCACGTCAAAAAAGTTGCTGCGACTTGTTTCACGAAACGGGAAAGATTCGCCCATCAATAGTGTATTCCTTTTTGTTGCTTGTTTAAAATTTTAAACAGAATGTGAGTTTTTATTTATTAAGCTCTAATGAATCTGCCTCTAGGTGTTTAATAACTATAACAATATTTGCATAGCATATTTGGCTCAATTCACATATTGGATCTATTATCTGGTTTTAAAAAAGCAAGTTGCAAAGACTTTTGGCATCCATCCCTAATAACGAATCCTTATTAGAGGAACAACAGTCAAATTGTGTCAATTTAAATTCATTTTAAGTAGAATTCATTTTGGAGATCCAAATTATGGAAAAATCCCTTCTCCAGGAAAATCCCAGTAGCTAGACATTTAGGGGCAAATTCACTAGCGTGCGAAGTGGCTAAGGCTAGGGCTAATTTGCCAGCGTGATGTCATTTCAGAACTTTGACAATTTTAAGTCCAACTCTGGCATAAATTCGCTAGCGATGTAGATAGACTTGTGCAACTTTGCACCCTAATGCTAGTGAGGTTGCACCCTTCGCCAGACTTAACTTTGCCAGGGTCAGACCTAGCGAAGTTCAATACAATAGATAAGAAGTTGAACAAAAACAGTTGACAAAAAAATGCTGGTGTCTTTTACTTTTTTAGGGGGGTTAGCTGAAAAAGATTTTTTTAGGGTACCCTCCTTCCCCCCTACATTTCCTAACATATGGCAACTCAACTACACAGGGAGCACATGTGTAGTGCAATAAAAGAACTTTATTTGAGTTATTAAAGGTTTCCTGGGCTTGGGTAGTGTAATGTAGTGGCTGCAGCATATACATCCATTATACTTTAACTTTGCGCCATATGCAAATTAAGCATCGATAGCATAACTTCGCTTTGCCTGACAAAGTAACGGTAGTGCAACTTCGCTACTGTTCGCTCCCCTGAGTGCAAATTTGCATTTTAGTGAATTTGTGTAATGCTGGTGAAACTATGACTGGCGAAGTGCGACGAAAATTGGCGAAGCCGACGCTAGCGCATTTTCGCCGCTTAGTGAATTTGACCCTTAGAAAAATAGATATTGTTATACAGTAGGTTCTGCAACATTTATTTTACAGTTATCTGATGTATTTGGACACAACACTTATCTGTTGGCATACTTGTGGTCTATCGTGTGCTGTGAGCTTACCACAGCAAGTGAACACAATATGGTATTGGTTGGAATGTTGGCAGTTTCGTTAAACTTACTGTATGTTATTTGTAGTCTTTTACAGTGAAAGCAATTCATTATAGAGTGCCCTCCCACAATTGCATCTTAGGCACATTCCTCATCTGGCTACCCCTAGTTCCAGCCCTGAACAGATCCAACACTATATTCAATTTTAACACTATGGGGCAAATTCACTAAGATCCGAAGTTGCTCCAGTGACAGCTGCACCGCACTTCGCCAGGTGTATTTTCGCCAACTCTACGCAAATTCACTAAAATGTGAAGTTGCACTAAGAGAGGCGAACAGTAGCGAAGTTGCGCTACTGTTACTTTGTCAGGCAAAGCAAAGTTATGCTAGCAATACCTAATTTGCATATTTATTTAAAGTATAATGGATGCATATGCTGCAGCCACTACATTACATTACACAAGCCCAGGAAACCTTTAATAAATAAAATAAAGTTGTTCTATTACTCGTTTTTTGGGTCTTAGAACAAATTTCAAATTTCTTTTAAGAAACTCCTATCTTCTCTATTGGGCTTTGCCTGGTCTGAGGTGGCAAAGTCAAGTCTTGTGCCAGAGGTAACGTTCAGTACCTCGCATCTTAGTGAATTAGCGTAGTTACATCCCTTCATCAGTGCACAACATTGCCTGGTGTAAGGGGGCAAAGTTGCTCTAGAGTCTGTCTACTTTGCTAGCAATGTTACGCCATGGACCATTAGTAATTTGGCGAAGTTCTGAAATGACATCCCGCAAGCGAATTTATACTAGCGTCAGTCTCTTCACACTATAGTGATTTTCCCCCTATATGTTCGTATTCTTTTTCACAATTCAAAATTTGCATTTGAAGAATGAAAAAAAATTGCATTTGAAGAATGACTTTAAAAGACAAAACTTTTAAAAACCACAAAAAGACTGTGATGTAAAAGTACATAATTTAAAAGCTGCCAGGGTCATGTAGGTGTCAACTGGAACTGTCGTTAGCAAATTTTAATGATTTAAAAAAAGTTTTTTTGCCTGGAAATACTTTTATATTTTTGTAATTGTATTTTAGTCATTGTTCTTTTTATATTTGTATCTTTAATACATAAGTAGTCTTTCATCCTTTTTTTAAGTTTAGTCATGGTTTTAAAAAAGCTCTAACACAAATGAGAATTTTAATAAATAGGCCTCTTTGACTCATGATAGACTCATTGATAGATAGACAGAAAGATAGACAAATGGACACACATTTGCAGTGTTGAGAGAAGTAATGTAGAGAGATACCTCTTAATAATTAGTCATGAGTGCTTTCAGAAAATAAAGTAGCTGCATACTAATCAGATGACTGAAATGACAGATCTTAAAAGATAAATCACCTTGTTTTTTGCTGTTTCATCTTTTATTCAATATGGGGTCACAGAAGGTGTCTAACTACAGCAGGCTGTTTGCATTTTAATTACACAAAATAATATTGTTACAACCCATGTGGTGCTGATTAGAAGTGGTGACACAGCATCTTCCTGTCCTGGCTATCTTCCATTTATGAAAATAAGTTGATAAATAAAAAATATGAGAGCTCATTATGCAAAAACTGTTAATGCGCTGGCCTTAACATAGCATCCTTGAAGAGTTATTGTTATGCAATGCTTATTTTAACTGAAGTTAATTAGGACCAGAAAATTGCTCCATGTTTATAATTGCATCCAAACCTCTGGGCATGCTGTGCTAATCCTGTACTGATGCATGTGCAGTGGGAAAAACAAGGGATGTTCAGTCAATGTATTAGTAGCAACTTGAACATTACCTGTGGGAGATAATGTTCTTTTACCTGATATATTCTTACTAATTTGCTATCATTATTGTTTTTTGGATACAATTTTTAGTGAGCTGTAGTAATACACAATCAGTGGGAATAACTTTTTGAAATTGCTCCAAATTGCCTGGTCGAGGCAATTTGGAGCGATTTCAAAAAGCGCGCCACTCCGTGTGGATACGCGCCGGTGTTTTCAAGCAACGCCGGTGCACTTAGGTAAGTGGCTATTCGGGGAGGTTCGGGGGCTACAAGTCGCGGCGAGAAGTCGCCAGGCGACAAAATGCCCCCGAATCTCCCCTTCTGGCCTTAGCCTAAATGACAGTGTGTTGGGAGTTTCTTTAAATGAGAAGGATCTTGGGGGTTTTATAGATAACAAGTTTGAAAGCAAATAAAGTTCTGTCCTGCATAAAAAAGGTCATAAACTCAAGGGATGAAAACATAATTCTACCTCTTTATAGATCCCTAGTAAGAGCTCATCTGGAGTATGCAGTGCAGTTTTGGACTCCAGTCCTTAGGAGGGATATAAATGAGCTGGAGAGAGTGCAGAGACTAAGGGCAACTAAACTGGTTAGAGGGATGAGGGAAGACTTCAATTATGAGGGGAGACTGTCCAGGTTGGGGTTGTTTTCTCTGGAAAAAAGGCACTTGCGAGGGGACATGAGAACACTTTACAAGTACATTAGAGGACATTATAGACAAATATCAGTCGATCTTTTTACCCATATAGAGAATCAAAGCACCAGAGCACCCCTTCAGACTAGAAGAAAAAGACTTTAATTGGAGGCAGTGTAGGTGGTTCTTCACAGTGAGGACAGTGTGGTTGTGGAATGCACTGCCGGGTGATGTTGTGATGCTGATTCTGTTGATGCTTTTCAAAGGGGCTTGGATGATTTTTTGAACAGACATAATATCAAAGGCTATTTTGATTCTAAACTCTACAGTTAGTATTGCAATGGGCATATATGGTTTGTGTGAAAGAGTGGAGATGTGTGTGTGCTGGGTTTTAATTTGGTGGGGTTGAACTTGATGGACTTTGTCTTTTTTCAACCCAATTTAACTTTGTAACTATCCAACTGGCTTTCTCAATTCAAAATAACTTGTAAAAAGGATATTTTTTTCTGCAATATATGCTCTGGAATGTTGCTCCAATCAGCATAATCTGTTTATCATAATCTAAAAGGATATCTTGAAGTTAGGTGTTGATTGTATTAGCAAGCTTTTAGCTTTGAGGTGATACTAAACATTCCAGGGGGAGGTAACAAAATAGCATTGTATGTGGCAGACAATAGATGTTGCTACCCCCCGCCTCTATTCAAACTTGGTTTTTAATTTTTTACATATATGGCTTCTTTAACACATCTTTGAACCAGTCTGTCAAGTCCAGGTTCTAGACTAGGAGAGGGCCTGGTTCAAAAGACTAAGTGAATATTTGGATCTAAAATTTTTTAATTTCAAGCCATTTATGTGTACTTTGACTAGGGAATAGTCCAAATTTGATTTGAATTTGCAAAAAATTTGAAAATTTTAATTTAAAAATGTATCATGTACTGTCTCTTTAAAAATTCAAGTTCAACCATTTGCCATCTAAAACTTGCCCCGAATTGCTGTTTTAGCCTATGGGGGACCTCCTAGAACCTACATGGAGTTAAAGGTTTTTTTTAGGAACAACTTCAAATTACATTTGATCGAATGTGAATTACCTTGATTCAAATTATTCAAATTTGACTGAAAACTGACCTATTTGATCGAAAAAAACCTTTGAATTAATTTTAGTTGGTCTTTTTGAATTTAACCCCCCCCCCAGTGTACCTAATTCTATAATTTTATCATTAAGATTTATTTACAGACAAAAACCATACTGCATGTGAAAATGTGAAACTATTAGCAAGGGTATAATATAAAAATATGGTTTGCTCAATTTGGCAAAATTATTTACTAATGTACAGCATACTGTATGATTGCTCTATGATTGCTTTCTATTCATATAAAACCCATCTCCTGAATCACTAAAAATATTGTGACAACTAAATAGCAGTTAAATATGTACAAATTGTTCTACACGTTTCTTCTATTTATCTATTTAGTGATTAGCAAAGCCTAAGCTTTGTGCTTTATTAAACTATAAGGAAATAAAAGATTGGTTAAATGGAACCATATGTATTTCACTGGCAGGATTTATCTTCCATTTACTTTGCTTTACTAGACAGTAATTTGTTTCTAATAATCATTTTTATATACAGGCACCTGGCAATTTGATTTGTTGATATGCAAATACTTTATCAGTCCTGATAAAGGCAGAGCAATAATGAAGGGATTATTCAATAACACATACTATTAGAAAAATTGCTGTTTCATGAAAAGCCTTTATTTGAAACAGTATTTAAGATATGGGTTTTTATGTGATAAATGTTGATAGAGACCTGCAGTGCTGAAGGGTAGTTTCACATTTTAAGGCTCATTTCTCAGCAAAACTACAAATGGACACAAACTATGCATGTACTAACACCATTTATGGACGTATCATAGGTGAGAAATGCACACCCTAATAAATGAATGAAAATCCACTGGAATCTGACAATTAATTGATCCTATCCCAGTTGTGAACATAGAAATATTGATTGCACACTCCAAAATAAAAATAGAAAAACATGACTGCATCATATAAAATGCCCAATGCGTTTCAACCAGTTTTGGTATTTATTGGGGAGGAAATTTAGAAAAAAGAGGCAGTTCTTTTTTCTATACTTTTGCCCCTGAAGAACATCTTAACTGGTTAAAACTTGTTGGGTGTGTTTGATACCGCTACCCACCTATGTCACTTCTGTCTGCTATACTCGAAAGCCTGCACTCTTCACCCCCACATGTTATTTTTCTTTTAAAAACGTCTTCAGTATTTAGGCTATTTAGGTGGATATATGGATGGATGTCCAACATCTGATGCACAACGAAAAACTTCCAATAACACATAACGAAGGGCAACTAACAGGACTTACTCATAGTGAAAAAAAAGTGAAAAATGTATTTGCAACTTTTCGGCCCAGGCCTGCGAGTAGGGGCCGAAGCGTTGAAATAATTCGTGAAACATGTCGCAGCACATTTTTTTTGACGCGTGCCGCATCATTTTCGACGCGCGTCGCATCATTTTCGTCGTGCAACTCGTTTTTTTTTTCGCCAGCGAATTTTCGGCAGGCACATTTTCATTGGTGTTTCATGAATTTATTCGCCCGCGGCGAATAGCTGGAGTTCACCACAAATTCGCCCATCACTACTCACAGGACTTGTCCAAATGTATAATACTTCTTTATTAAGAAACTAAATTCATTTGGACAAGTCCTGTGAGTGCGGCTACTTCATTGGAGGATATTATATATATATATATTTATATACTTCCCCAAAATAGATAAAATAGTATACGTTGCCTGGGTGCATGCATCAAATCTTGCACACAATTCTTCACCGATGAAGCCGGACTCACACGACTTGTCTTCAAAAGGTAAATACTTTATTTAGGAAACTAACGTTTTGCCTGTCACTCAGCCTTTGTCAAAGTTACAAATAGTCAAACAACTCGATGGACAATGATTGATATATATATATAAATATATATATAATAAAGGTGATTTGATTCACTGAAAAGGCTGGAGTGCGGTCTTAATGACTTTCTATATACAAAATATTTTACCTTGCACCCACAGAAATCATAGAATAATCTGGATCTGAGTCCGGCTGCTGCTTTATATATATATATATATATATATATATATAGAAACAGTCCACATAGGTGCACTCTCAACC
>CM044439.1:4401389-4421536 GCA_024363595.1 Xenopus borealis
TATATATATATATATAGACATGCCCCTGATCTAATCCCTTTATATACAGTGGCCCAGGGTTAGATCATTTGATGAGGTTTACATGTTGGCCAGATCAAGGTCCTTGTGGACTAAGAATATCAAATGATCTATTTGCACTTCTTCCCCGTTTAAAGTCAATTAAATGGAAGATAATATTTCTAAGTATGTATATATAATCTCTACTCAAAGTAGTACATCTTAGCAATTGCCTTTGTTTGTGCCTTTTATTTAACTAAGACAAATGTTTCCTGCATGTCTTTTGTTGTCCTTCTCCTATAAGTATCCTTCTAGAGTTCACTTGAGAATGATTTCTCAATATTATGCACTTGCCTGGATGATCTTTTGAGTGTAGAGTAGCAGCTTAAGTGGATAGTTATTATCTTAAAAGCTATTCGTGTAAACAATATGGGACTTAATAGGGCACTATAAATGTAATCTATTAAAAATACTACATTACTATGCAATGATAAATGATATTGTATTAATTGCTTTATACAAACTATCCTATGTGAAAGGTAAACTCAGGCCAACAACTGTCAGATGGTATTATATTATTAATACCTCCATTAGTTGTATAGTCTTTCTCCAGTATGTTCTTTCAGAGTGTTGTGTATTGGACATAAGTGCACTATAACCTCAGACTCCTCGTTTTTTTTTTTTAATGAATGAACTAATCTAACACAGGATCTTGATAATTACATGCAAATAGCAGAAAAAGAGTTGAGCATTATCAGTTTCTAGTGGGTTAACTATATATAGGTCTTAGGGATGGCCTTTTGGGTTGTTCAATCTTAACATAACATAGACACATCATCCCTGTGAAAATGAATATTTTCACTCTAAAGGGAATATAATATCCAGTATGCATGTATTGAAAGTAAACAGTTTAGCCTTAACAAGGGTAGTATATTCAGTATTTTTATGAAAATGGTTGCCAATTTCACAAATGGGAAATGGTGTAAATATTTAGCTTGGGTTAAGTTGAAAGGTACCAGATCTCAGATCCATAAATAGGAAAGAGTGGAGGGGGAAAAAAACACGAAAAAAAACAAAACAATGTGAACACAGTAAAAACACATTCTACCCAACATTTTCAATAACTCTGCCAAATTTCCAATTTGCCTTGAAAACTCATATTGTATATTTTGAAACCTTATTTATATTACATGTTTCATTGACTGTATTATTTTATTCATAATTTTCTAACACAGACTAATGCTACTTGAACCCAATTTACAGTATACCCACTGACATGTGTGACTTGTGTTTTAAGTTCTTGTTTGTAAACATTGTCTTATGTTTTGTCTTAATTTTAAAAAAATTTAAATTCGACCAATGATAAATCTGCCCCATGTGTATTAACCGATAAAACATGTCTCAAGGACTACAGGTATGGAACCTGTTATTCAGAATGCTCTGGGCCTGTAGTTTTATGGATAACAGATTCTTCTGTAATTTGTATCTTCATACCTGAAGTCTGCAAGAAAATCATGTAAAAAACCCAATAGGCTGGTTTTGCCTCCAATAAGGTTTAGCTATTTTTTAGTTGGGATTATGTACAAGCTGCTGTTTTATTATTGCAAAATGGGAATATAGTTTAAAATTTGCGTTATTTGATCATTATCATTAAAATGGAGTCTATGGGAGATGGCCTTTCTGTAATTTGGTGCTTTCTGCATAACAGGTTTCCGAATAATAAATCCCATACCTATAGAAGGAATCTTTAAATCAAGATTGCTATGGTATAAAATGGTGATAAACTGTAAATTCAGCCCAAAGCATCCTCTCTGGATATCCATCATAGACACATGACCTTTATGACATTCACTTAGCTATAAGAATGGTGAAGCACCCACTTTATAAAATCTGTGCTCAGTCAGATGCAGTATTCCATGTCATTATGCCTCTGCCCTCACATATGTGCTAAAACCTTTAATGAGCCCAACTGAGTAAACAGAACCTTAACTGAAACTATAAAATTAGAGGTGAGCAGATTGCTCTGGTTCAATTTCAACAGAAGGGATTTGATTTGAAATTCAAATAAGCTGCTCACCTCTGCTTGACAATCAAAACTACTTCACGGTTTTCTCACCTCTGAGAATGAATTTGAACATTCAGAATATGTTATATACTGTATTATATATTATGTATTTATATAAGTGTTGCACTTAGCAACACACCTCTGCTCTGCTTCATGAAGAGAAACTGCCCATAAAAGTGCAAAACCTTACCTTCCATTGTATAATGGATACAAAGAAAAGTTGTGAGATGTTAGGACCACAAGAGGTCCACATGGCTTCAGTATATAATTATGTTTACATTAAGCATTTTAGGAAAATTCTATAGATATTTATCAGTAACTAGTGATCAGCAAATCTGTCCTGTTATGCCGAAAAATGTGCAAAACAGAGAAAATTTTCATGAATTGTCAAAAAATTAGCGAAACACATTAATGTCAATGAGCGTCAACTTTTTTACATTGACAATTTTTTAAGCGCAACAAATGCAATATAGTCAATGCTGACTTTTTTGTCAATGGCCGTTTTTTTCTGATGCCAACTTTTTTGTCGAAATGCATTAAAAACAATGGGCATTGTTTCTTATGGGTGGTATTTCTTTGCAAATTTTTGCCACAGTTTCCAAAAAAAAAAAAAAAATTACAAAATGCAGACTTCCACCATGAATCTATGGCTGGTGAAAAATAATACTAACTAAATCTATTTGAAAATAGTGATGGTTGAATTGGTGGCGTTTTGCTTTCGCCAAATTTTTTGCAAATTTCTAGAGCAATTCGCAAAACAGCGAACAAGTTGCGAAATTCCGACGTCTCATTTTGGACGCGCACATCCATTTTTGGATGCGCACCTCCGTTTTTTTTTACGCCTGCGCCCATTTTTGGATGCCGGCACCCATTTCAAATTTCAGTTGCATTTTGCGAATTTATTCGCCTGCGGGAATTCGAAGTGAATTCACCACAGGCAAATAAATTCGCCCATCACTATTGGAGAACAGTTTTGTGGAGATGGTGAAAAACCATCACCTGTATTTGCGAGTGGCATACTATCAATAATAAACCTATTACTGTCTCTTTAGAATTAGCATTAGGGCAGATTTCTTTTGTCCAGTTGCTGGGATGCAGCTGCCAAGTGTATTCTCTGCATTTACTGTATGTTTTGAGCAAGTAATCTCCAGACCACACTGAGGTGTAATGAGCAGAAAATTGCATCAGCTCTATTTTATTGAAGGGTAGTCACACTCTGAAACATTTCAGTGACTCTGTATCACTCTCAGTTATGCTTTTTTGCACTTGTTATTATTTGAATTTTTTTTGTTTTAGTATGAGGCAGCATACTGTAAATATCTTTCTGTTGGTGGTAGGGAAATCCTAACAGAAAATGAGATCAAAAGTCTCACACAGTTTGTGCTGATTCGGTTACTATACCTCAAAACAAAAAACATTACATATTTTTATTTTATAATTTTAATTTAAAATGCTGCATTAACTTGAAGTTCTGATCCCCTGGATAGTAGAAGGGCAGGCAGCACTTATTCCTACTGACTGGAGTGAGGGTCAATTAGAAATATGAAGGCATTTTTTTTTTGCAACAGACTGGTAAATGCTCCAGAACTCCATGGATCTTCCTACATATTTCCTATTGACTCATGCTTTGGTCCTTAGACAGTATAGCTGCTGACCCTTCAAAATGAAAATTAGAGTGATTTCAAATTAAAATTCACTGTACAAAGCAATGATATTAAAAAATATATATCAAGGTGATCTCCAAACAGTGGCTTGTGAGTAACATGTTGCTCACAAACCTCTTGGATGTTGCTCCCAGTGACCTCAAAACAGGTATTTATTTTTGAATTCCAGTCTTGGAAGAAATTTCTGGTTGCATAAAAACAGGTGTATTGCCAAACAGAGTCTCCTGTAGCAGCCAATCCACATAGGGGTTACTAAATAGTTAATGGCAGCAATTATTTGGCACCCCAGGAACATTTTCAAGCTTGTGTTGTTGCCCAATTATTTTTATTTTGAATGTGGTTCATTGGTTCAAAATTGTTGGGGACACTTGAGTTAGGATCTTCCTGCTATACTTTTGGACCTCTGAGTAACTGAATGAGCTGTTGCTATGGTTATATCCCCCATGCTATGTACCAAGTATCACCATGGCTAAACTACCTCTGAAAATTAAAAAAAAAAAAGACAGAATTGAAATACGGACAAAGATTATAAAAGACAAAGTATTCAAAATCACTTCTAGTTATTGAGGTCTATGGAACGTCTGATCCCTTGCACCTAAACATTTAAAAAACAAAGCAATTCAATGGATACTCTTTACACATAACATATTTCAATTTAATTTGTGATATTTAGTTATGTTTCATTACATCTTCAGTAGGTTAACAAAGTGTTTGGTCCTTACATCAATTGGCCACTTTATTCTGCAATTATGGAGGCGTTAGGTAGCGCTAAAACTCACAGATTTGAATTTATGTTTATGAAATTTAAAATTTTTGAACTTTATTAAGAGTAAAAAACTGGAATGTAAAAACTCTAAAAGGGGAAATAGGACTGCATCTGCCTATAAAGGGGCAGTTTTGAGCTATGACTTTCGTTACAATTCTTTGATCAAAGATTACTCTGCAATTTACCATTGTTATATAAAAGTTAAAGATGGTTATATAACAATGGTATTTGGATGAAATGTACAGTACTTAACTAGAATGAATCACTCATTAGACATCGTAATGAACATTTTTAGAGAACCGAAAATCATTGATAGTGAATTTATCGTATATGGCAAATATAACGATTTTACAAGTTAAACTGCCATATTTTTTAAAAAATTTCATAAACAACTATATTGCCTTGGTAAAGAAGCTTTTGGTCGACACATTGTTAAAAAAAGGCATTCATAGTGTTGCTGAATACATTAAAACTATTCTTTTTGCAATATGACTGTGTATAATGAAATGACTACATGTAAATGCATATTTCTAAATAACCATAATTTGCCATGTTGCATCCATAAGTCAGGGGGTGCTGTAAAATTATTTTAGATATTTTTCAGTAGAACTGTAGTAATGGCTCAAGATACTGCATTCAAGTGGTGATATACTGCTTCATATAAGGAAGGACATTTTAAAGGAAGTATTTTTCAAGCTAATTATAATATTATTAAGTTATGTCTGCTGGGGTTGGATGAGTTTATTCCATCAGTATAAATAGGCACATCATGTAATATATTTATGTCTGCACTGTATTCTTGTTACTTGTCCAATTATAGTTTTTTTCTGAAGTTTCTAGTGAGTTGAATATGCTATATTAGAGAGATTTCTTGCTGGCTTGTAAAATGTGTTGGGTTATTTATGGTGAGATAAACATCTGTCTTGCTGTGTTGCATAGCTATCATTAATATCTATAAAGCAGTTTATTTGCAGATTGCACTTTGATACAAAGAACAAAGTCTTTCTTTGTCTCTTCTTGATAAGTCTCCATATCAGTTCATAAAGTTCTTGGGGTTTATTTCTCAAAGCGTGCAAATATTGTCCTCCCTTTTCATCTTGAATCAGCCACCATCATAAGTATTTCTCACAGCTAGAAACAAAACATGAACATCAGTAATCAATAATAAAAGAATTATTCAATCTACCTGAGCACCTATGTCCCTGTAAAATCATCTTACTCCTCAAAAATATGATTTGGCAATGTAAGCTCTGGAAAATAGCTATAGAGATAAGTGGGTTACTGTATATATGAGGTACCTTTTTAAGGGGTCCATTTAATAATAACTTAATTTAGATTTTTCCACAAATCTCTAAAAAAATGTGGTTTTCTATATTTAAAAAAAAAAATAGCTCTAAAAGTTTGACATTTATTTAGTGTTAAAACTAGTAATACAAAACTTTGCCAGGTGGGGCACTTTCAATCAATTTGAGATATATCATACCCCTCAGTGTAATGTTGTCAAAAATACATTAAATTATTAATTGTTGTTGGAAAACAAAAACAACAGGAGAAAAAATGTCACATCATATCATAATCACTTTTTCTAAATTTACTTTTTAATTGACTATCACTTCTCTCTTAGCTTGGTAATTATTGAAAGGGGGTTGCAACACATGTATCATTCTAGCTTGTTAAGTATAATTATGCAGATTTCGAAAGCCACTTAATACGAGAGTCCAGTGGTAAAAATTCATAATTTCGGATCTTATGATAATGCCTAAAACAAAGTGCTTTACCATATGCACAGTATGCATACTAATTAGCCTTAATAGCATTATAGTGCATTTATAGCACATTCAGTATAAATCATGCAGAATAAATGGTTTCCTTTTTGCATAATCTCTTTTCAGCTTTTTTTGATGATGAACACACAGAATATCTTTTTCTAAAAATAGTTACTTTTTTATGTTTATTTCCTTTAATTATTTTTTATTTTTTTATACTTACTGATTTAATGGAAACATTTACATAAATTAATTTATGTATTTTGCCAATGAAACAAGATATCCCATGACTGTTTCTTACTCAGGGCCTTATGGTTGTACATTCCGTGACAAACTCTTCTGTAAGTGAAAGCTAATGACTATGCCAATGCTTTCTGAGATCTTGAATATTTCAGGTGTGTTGTTGCTAAGTAACACAGCCGCACAACTTCTAAGTCTAATAAACCTAAAATTAACAAGACATTGTGTTCTTGTGAAAAGCAGGACAACGTTGAACTAAACAGAAACACTGCATTTTTTCCCTGTTATGTTATGAAATCTATTTTACACTGCTGATGGGAAACAGTATTCAAATGATTGAATAGATTACCATAGCATAGATTTATAAATCTACAGAAACGCAACAATTAAAAAGATGTTGTGCCTTAGAGACAAACTTTGACCTAGATCACTCCACTTATTAGAAAGTTTCTAAATTCTACAATCCATCCACAACCTCCCTGGAGACATTGTGAACATGGAGCTGACATGTACAGTATATTAAAAAATAAGTGTATTATGAGAAGTGGTTGTGAAAAATGCTTTCAAAAAATAACTCTTAGCAAGGTACCAATTGCATGCTGGCAGTTTCTGTGACAACCAGAGCATTGCCTGGCTACTTGTGATCTTATATATATATATGTAACCCAAAAGTAACAATAGCGAAAATTAGCCAGCATCTGTTGGCCAGGATGAAACTTCACATTTTAGTAAAAAAATGTGTTGTCCCAGTGAATTTTCGCCTGGCAAATGTTGCGATGGGTACGAAGCGATCACTGGCAAATTTTTGCAGATTAGTAAATCTGTCCTGGTGTTCCCAATGCTAGGTGTTGTCTTTTAATGCTATACCAATATTAATCCCCATTGTCTAGACTACTAACTATCAGTAATCTTTTCTAATAGAAAACTCTAGGAGATATAGTTACATTTAATCCTGGATTTAAAATATGTATATATATTTTGTAAAAATGTTTCTATAATGTAATACCCCGTTTCTGGGCTTATGATGTTTAAGTTGCACAAAGCTTCAATTTACTTACAATAATCATTGCAATTTGGAATATCTGTATGTAGGTTTTCTGTATAATAATTTGGGAATGCGGCAATCGCCCACAGCTAGCAATAACAGGAGTTCTGCTCCTAATTACCTGTTCATTCTTCTGAAATTATTGCTCTCGTTTTTTTTCCCTGTTAATAGCAAATATGCCAGAGTTGTCAGTGATCATTTTAATTATCTGAGTCTCATGAAATATATTTTCTGCAATCTGTAACTAGACAATTAGAATGAATATATATACCAAAGTGACAATATAGGTAAGGATACATTAAGATAAATGTACACCTACACACAAAGAACTCCCTCCCACCCCCACCCCACCCCCCCACACACACAAACATACACACTATTTACATACCCTGTGAACCTTTACAAACACCCAATTCGATCAGGCTATTCTTGTAACACTATTTCACACTACAAAATAGACAATTGTTCAAGAATCACCAAAGAAGACTTAAAGAAGACTTAAAGAAGGCCTGCAGAATTAGAATAGAAGAAATATTATGCAACTGTAGTATTACAGTTAGGGGCAGATTTATCAATGGCTGAATTTTGAGGTTATGGGCGTTATTTTAAACTCAAAATTCAACTGAAATATATTTTTAAAAAAAAAATTACTTTGGGTAAATAGGCTGCATCCTAAAATGTGAATAGAATTCAGATATATTCGATCTAATTCAATTCAAAGTTAAACCAAATGATTGTGGCTCTAGGAGGTCCCGCATAGGTTATAACAACAATTCGGCAGATTTTGATGGCAGATAATCAGTCAAATTTTTATAGAGACAGTATGTGATCATTTTTTAATTTGTAATTTTTTGAAAACTCAAATCAAATTTGGTCTATTCCCTAGTCAAATGACACTAAAAAAAACCTAGAAAATTGAATTTTAAAAAATGATTTTTCCCTTGATAAAGCTGTCCTTTAGAGTCACCTTTACCAAAGCAGGATAAACTCTGCAACTGGAATATAATAATACAAGGAAATGTATGTACATTTTAATTTATATAGCACTACACAGTAGAACAATAAATTGATAGAACAAATATGGATTATTACAATAAAAAATAGAAATAAAAAACTCAGATCAAGGATATAGAGTCCATCTACATTCTGGGAACCATAGGGTAGCTGGGGGCAGCCAAAGATGGTTGAATGTGGTGAAGAGGTGGGTGAAGTGGAGTCACGTATAGCAAACCCAAACCCCAGGGTAGTGACTGGATTCCTGTCTAGTCATGTTCTTCTGCCTATAATAGACACCTTTGGCTTTGGGCCTGGCCCAGGACTTTCCACATGAGTATCCAATACTCTCACAGGGGCAGACAAGAGAACCAAACATATGCACTGGGGAAGGAGCTGTTAAGGAAGTTGCTGTATGTAGTCAAGCAGGCTGAGTCAGAACCAGATAACAGGAGCAGAATCGTGAGGCAAATTCAAAGTCAGGAACAAGCCGGAGTCAGAACCAGGTACACAGGGAACAAGTGCAGGAGTCAAGTAACAAGCAAAACAGTATTCAGAGAAGCTAGGAGTAAACACACCTGACCTATAACAGTGGTGAGTCAGTGCATAGCAAGGGTTTGTATAGCCAGACTAATGTCTGACATTTATCACCTGTGTCCAGATTAACAACAGGTGAAACAAGTTGTGCCTACTTACAAATACAGGGATACCAATAGAAGGGCACTAGGACCTTAGCTGTCTGCTAGCTGTAGAGGTAATGCAGATAGCATGAAAATGTCCAGTCATTGGTTAACTCCAAGAAAGTAGGGATGCACCGAATCCAGCAGTCGGTTCGGGATTCGGCCAGGATTCGGCCTTTATCAGCAGGATTCGGATTCGGATGAATCCTTCTGCCTGGCCGACCCGAATCCGAATCCTAATTTGCATATGCAAATTAGGGCCAGGGAGCTAAATCACTTGACTTTTTGGCACAAAACAAGGAAGTAAAAAATGTTTTCCCCTTCCCACCCATAATTTGCATATGCAAATTAGGGTTCGGATTCGGTTCGGTATTCGGCCAAATCTTTCGTGAACGATTCGGGGGTTCGGTGGAATCCAAAATAGTGGATTCGGTGCATCCCTACAAGAAAGGCTTAAGAACTGGTCTCTTTGGGGTCAAGAGGCTTTCCCATATGGACAGAGGGATCAGAGGGAAAATAAGTCTCATCTGTTGTGTAAGACTTTCAACTTTCAACCTTCCTGTTCTCCTTCAGTCATACAATCGGAAGATCATGGGAAGCATTCAGATTCATGGGATTGTTGGGAGCATTCACACTTTATTTTGCTCAGCCCATTCCCTTCTTTGTATTTTTAACAATGTGTACAGGTCTTGTCCGCCTTTGTGACTCTCCATTTTGGCCTCACTAAGTGGAAGTATAATGATCCTAATGCTGATGCATTTAACTCCATAGTGATGTTGTTACTTGGTTCCCATAGGGAGATGAGCAATTTAGGCAGCAGTTATATTACAGGAATGGAAGCAATTTTAACGGAATACTGTAACTTCAAACATTGCTAGTCTATGTCCTGTTATGCACCTATTGCATGTTATCTCTGCTGCTCAATAATTTTCTACTTGTGTAAGCATATCAATACAATTTTTATTCATGTAAGCATATCAATACATATGGTACACATAGCCAGTTTTAGACTAGGGAGGAGGGCTTCCATATCAACTGTGGGCCCCTCTGCCAACTCTGTGCCTGACACAACCCATCTCTGCCCACTTCTCCCCTGCCGGGGAGTGCCTGCTATTCTGCTATTGATTGGGGATAGGTCAGGGAGCACATAGTTACAGGCAGGTGGAGGGAGCAGTTCTGGACTGGTGGGGCCCACAGCCTACTGGGTTTTTTTCCTGGTGCCCCACCAGCCCAGTCTGACCCTGTGATGTTTCCCAGTTTTATTCCCCAGTGTTCCACTGTCCCAATCTGACCCTGCACACATCCATGAACTTCTGACTCCATTTTCCTTATTGCTAGTTAGTTGCATGGCTATGTGCTTCTCCTTTACTTAGTTCTGCTATTTGAATACACAGTGGAACAGTAATGTAAGAACACATCTTTCAAGTGCAGAGCACCCTGACCTTTATGGCATTGCTGCAGGTCTGGACTGAGAATTAAAATAGGCCCTGGCATTTCAGGTTCATAGAGGCCCAATCAGCCCACACAGAGCCCCAAACAGCCCCACCAGCCCATTAAATACTGACTTTCTATGGGACCTTATAGCAGCCCCTCTGGCATTTGCCAGAACCCACAGTTTGCCAGTCCTGGCCTGCATTGCTGTATATGCTTGCAAATAAAGCAGTGATCTTCTCAAAGTTCTTAAGGTCCTCCAGATGTCTTCAAACCATTGCACTAATACCCCAAAGAGGCATCACAAAATCCTGCCTGGGTGTAATGCATTTTAAAATAATAATAATTATTGTATGTATACTGAGTGTGAGTAAAGGAAAATAATGAATTTTTCCTATGTACTGTTAAAACTGGATTCCTTTTTATTGTGTTATGATTGAATACAGGTTAAAGATAACAAAACATGTACACCAATATATATTGTAATAATATAGATGATATGACATTGATTGGTTTTAACAATAGAAAATGGGAACATGATTAGAAATGTGTAATAATGCAGAAGAGTACAGTCAACTCAATCAGGCAGAAACATTTATTCCTTTTGATTGGATTTGTAATTTCCCCTCACAAGTTCCAATTCTTTTCAGGCCCAAATGACACCTTTTTGTTTTGACGACAGCACAGCGTTCAAGGCCATTACAATGGGCTCCAAATAAAAAGCTGAAAGGTCATTAAGGGAGTTAATATATTCCTAATGAATGATATAGGTGGCGGAACCATGAGAATTCAGATAACAAATAATTCAGAGTTGTGTTAAACAGATTCCATTGCTCTGGTCGTATTTCTTAAGTGACACACGGTGCTGTTTTTTTCATTGAAAATGTTCAGATTGCTCGAATTGGCTTTTTTCCCCCTCCAGAAAATACCATTAGCTCAAAAGATTTAGCCTTAAATACCAAAGGAAGGTGTGATACATACAGAACAGTTAACCTTCTTAAAAGCTTTTCCCAGTGTTTCTAAACCCCTAAGAAGCTGATTTTATTTCAGCTTGCTGCTCACAGTAAAATGTTGCCTTTGACTTCCTTACAATTATAGCCTATGCTAGGAAAGTTTACCAGAAGTAAATCTTTTGACAAAATTTTGCTCAATTTGAACTTGACTGTAGTATTGTTTAAATGAAAGGTAACTTGTTTTATTGTTTTCCTAGCATAATAAGTGTAATCATAATCCTTGAAACATGAGGTAATAGATATTTTCACAAATAAAAGAAAATGTATGCATACAATATCTCTGATTTCTACTTATATAAAAAATTTAAATTGTGCCCATTGCTAACAATCTTTTTTTGACCCTGCATATCTCAGGTCCCTAACTAAAGTTAAGGACTTCCAAGTGGACATCATTAACTACTTGTTGTTCTTAGAACATATGTCTCCCTGTCCACAATGTCTTCCTGGTACTGAGCATGGGTATGTGTCCCATTTGCTTAGCAATTTTGGGTACAAGACATTCTAAATGACCAATAACTTTACAGATACTGTAGCACATTCCACTCTGAAACACTCTGAAATACCTGTTGCTACATTCCAGTTTCTACACTAGCAGCCTTGTCATTGAGGTTCTAACTCCACAATAAGCCACTGATAAGCTTAGACTATCTAGACCAACTAAATTTCCTAGAAAAATAAATCCCCCCCCCCACCAATGTATACTGACAACCTTCCACTGCTCTTGGTCATGGTTCTACTTCCATGCCCAATAATATATTTAGACCACTCTCCTTTCTTATGTACACTTTACCTAGTAACATAGTAAGTTAGGTTGAAAAGAGATACGTGCATCAAGTTAAACCTAGCTGATCCAAAAAAGGGGGTAAAACAACATTCCTGGCTCAAAGATGGCAATTGGACCAGTCTCTGGATAAACTTGTACGATGAGCTATCTTTCATAAGCATATACCCCCTCATTTTTTAAAAAGACATCCAACCCCTTCTTATAGCTACAGTATATAATGTATTAGCCATTACGACTGATTCAGGGAGAGAATTCCACATCTTCACAGTTATCACTGTAAAAAACCCTCTCAAATATTTAGCCAGAACCTTCTTTCTTCTCATCAGCATAGATTACCTCATGTCAACTGTAAGGACCTCCTGGCAAATTAAGCATTAGAGAGATTATTATATGATCCCCTTATATATTTATACAGTTATCATATCACCACTAAGCAGTAGTCTTAGTGACCCCAACTATTCTTTCCTCATAGCTGAGATTTTCCATACCTTTTACCAGCTTAATTACTATTCTCTGGACCCACTCTAATTCAATAATGTCCTGTTTTATCACTGGAGACTAAAGCCTTAGGGTCCCACTTAAGGGTAACAAGCATCTTACCACTAGGCTCCCAATAAAGGTGACATGCCATCCCCTAATCAAATGTTGTATAATAAAAGTCTTTTGACGAGACAGACAACTATTTTCACTTTTTATTCTACACTTCCTAGATATCACTATACTTGTTGCCTGTGCATAGTTATGGGCATTAGGTTTCCTATTGTGGTGCATACAACACAATATAATAAACTTGCTTTAATAAAAGAGTCCACAAAATGGTGCTTGCCTGCTTACTGTGATTATGAAGTTTACGACTGAAGGAAACAAGATTTAAATAATCTATATAGTAAATAACTCTAAACTGTAAATAAGTATAAATAAGTAATGATGATTTTGCTAATCTAACATGATTGAAAAGGATTAGGAATTATTTATAAGGGCTCCTATACACTGGGTAACCAGATAACAGCTTCCTAACACAAGATAACAGCTGTCTGGTAGATCAGAACAGCACTCAATAGTAACCCATGTCCCACTGTGTTCCAGCCTGCCAAAAAGCAGTTCCCTCCTAAATTGCTGACTCAAGTCACATGACCAGGGGCAGCAGGGAAATTGACAAAATATCCAATGTCCGATTTCAAAATCGAAAATAAAAAATTCTGTTTGCTCTTTTGAGAAATGGATTTCAGTGCAGAAGTCTGCTGGAGCAGAGCTATTAACTGATGTGTTTTGAAAAAAACATGTTTTCCCATGACAGTATCCCTTTAACTGCTTTAACTGAAATCTCTACCTTTTCTTTAATGTATTTGTCTAGTGTCTTCAAAAACCAAAAATCTTTTGTACCTTAATTCAACCAATTTTCAGCCTCATAACTGACAAATATATATGCGATTATGTTTTGCAGGGAAAGAAGAATACATTGCTACATTTAAAGGGTCTGAATATTTCTGCTATGACCTGTCGCAGAACCCAATCCAAAGTAGCAGCGATGAAATAACACTCTCATTTAAAACCCTTCAGAGGAATGGACTGATGCTTCACACAGGAAAATCAGCAGATTATGTCAATCTGGCATTGAAAAATGGAGCTGTCTCCTTGGTCATTAATTTGGGGTCAGGGGCTTTTGAGGCTTTGGTGGAACCAGTGAATGGAAAATTTAATGACAATAACTGGCATGATGTGAAAGTAACCAGGAATCTGCGTCAGGTAACAGTAAAATGGATGAAAGAATGATTTACTTGTTTTAAGATACAGTTAAGTACAAAATCTATTTCAGATGATTTATTTTTCCTCACAAGGTTATCCTGCCACACCTGAGCAGGGGCAGATCTAGAAAGTCATAGGACCGAGAAGAGTCCTGTTATAAAAATATCTATTTTTCCATCTCTGTTGTGAACATGTAAATCAGCCTTAGCAAGTAAAAGATATTTCTAAGAACATTTCTTATCCATCACAGTTGCACCCCAAAAACAACACAAAATGTTAGCATGCTACACATCAAACTGGCCTGGAATTACAATGGGGGGGATAAAAATAAAATGGATTTTATGCACATTATAATATGACTTTAGTGCATTTATACCTCTTTCCCTTTTTACCATTAAAGTAAAACATGTTTTAAATTTTTTTTTAAAGAATAAAAGTTTATATTTCTAATTCCATCTTTTCATTAGAACAGCATATTAGTTACCAAAAATGGACACATACAAAACATTTGTTTTATTAAAAAATATTTTTTATTTCATTCAGATAAACTGGTTATGAAGAGTTCCGCAGTAGACTTTTTGGTTAGTCCCTGTCATGTGTATTAGATTTTATAGTATAATGTGATGTTATTCAATCATTATAAGAGTATAAATGTAAATGTTGGCACTACACATTGAAAATCTGGTGCAAGGAGCAGATCACAGGGTCAGGAGGCGCTGTTGAGTCCTGTTTTTACCACCCACCATTGAGCAGGATGTAAGGATAAGGCCCTTGTTGCAGGCTGCACCTCCAGCTGCTCTCTAACTTGCGCATCATTCAGATTGGAATTGGGAGGCGAGATGTGTGGTGCCTACTTCCCTGCTCTGCCCCTCACTGCTACAGTGCTGACTAATACAGTAAGTGCAGAATCCTGCTGAAAAACAGGAAAGGAAGAACGCAGTGTTAAAAGTGTATTTTTTGCACTTTGCACACAGTGTTCTGCTCCATAAATGACCCCTAGGGGCAGATTTACTAAGGGTTGAATTTCGAAGTGAAAAAATTTCGAAAATTTGACCATGAAATTTTTTAAAGGACTTTTTCAATTGAAAATGCACCAGATAGGTGTGTTTTTGATCGAATAAAAATTGTTCGAATCGTTCGATTGCATCATTCGAATTGAATTCCTAGGAGTTCAGGATAGGTTCTAGGAGGTCCCCCACAGGCTAAAATGGTAATTCGGCAGCTTTAAGGTTACTTAGTGTCGAATTCAAGGATTTTAAAGGGCCAGTACTTACAAAATTCAACTTCAAATTTTTGAATTTTTTCTATTTGAATCTAATTTTGGCCTATTCGATAGTCAAAGTAGCCCAAAATTACTTCAAAATGCTAGTTTTTAAATTTGAATTTTATTTGAATATTCACGTTGACCCGTAGTAAATGTGCCCCCTAGTATCTTCTACTTTTTCCCATTATTAAATTTTAATGAGTCTAACCCTGAGATATATTTTCTTATCGGACTGAATCTGGCTCATCATATTTAAAGTGTGTGTCTGACAAAGATGTGTCAAACATGCAAAATATAATAACTATATAATAGCTATATATACGTATAACTAATAGCATTTATTTTTATCAACACTCTTTTCCAGTATTGTTGCAGTCTTGTAACCAATAGGAATTAAAGGTAATACATTTACAGAGAACTCCCTAGGAAATTCCTGTCTTGTTTGTTTTTAAAGCAACAATTGTGTTCATAGCATGTGAGATACAATCACCCCAAAATTCAGACCTGCAAATTTAAAATAATGAAAATGTATTTTATGAATAAAAAACAATTCTTCAGACTCCTTTGTCAATAGTCAGTACATTACATATGTTTATTTAAAGCAGTAATGTTATAATGATGTCACTAATCCCTTATCTGCTATTACTGAATTGGTTGATCTTTTTGCAAGTTAAGGTCAATCTGTCAGGTTTAGTTCAACTCCCAATTAGTGATGAGTGAATCTGACCCATTTTGCTTTGATGAAAGTTCCCAAAGCAACAAAAAATACTCCAAACATATTGAAGCCAATGGGTGTTCATTGAGTCAATGAGTGTTTTTTTTTTAGGTGAAACTCTGCAAAATATTTCACTCATCCCTACTCCCAATTAAAAAATGCAAGGTTGCATGACCCACACTGTTTGATTGACAGTATTGAGGAGTTCAATAAGAGATGGGCAGCTTTAAGTGATTGTTCAATATACATTTTACTTTATTGCCACTCTGAAAGATAGCAGCACTTCATATCACTACTTTATAGACATAGATATGGTAATAGGAAGCAAGGGAATATTGTTATAGAAGCATATCCATCAGATGCTAGTCTTCAAATAAGTATACAGGCATCAGAAGTGGTCCTGACACATTATGACCATTCGCTATTCGATGAACGAATATGCCAAAATTTGCATATTCGACCAAACGAATAATTCCTACATTTCGAAATTCGATCGAATTCGTTCGAACTTCGATCTATTCACATGAATTTAGTACATCGGCCCCTTAATCATGTGTCTGATAAAAAAAAAGAAAGTAGCTCATGGCATTCATTTGTTGACTGAAAAGTCCTCCTTTCAGAAAATCATTATATGACACTACTCTGTGCCTAGCAGTTGTTATAAAATCTTAAGACTTCTTTATTATGAAGCAAAATAGACATTTTCTAACAGTAACAAAGTCTCATTACCATAAGGAATCTGTCACCTTATAGACTTTCAGTACAAACTATCAGTACATTTTTGGAGGATAAAGAATTCAAAGGCTGTTTCAAAACCTTATAGTTATTAAGAATATGTAAATGTAGTTAATAAAAATAAATGTATATTGCTGTAATTAAAATTATAGCTTTAATGGCTGCATATCAAAGTAAACAATTTGGAAAAAATATATGATATACAGTATGATAAGGCTGTTACAATATCATGTGCTAACATCTTTCATTTCTTTATATTATTGTTTTGTACACTACAAAATCATACTAATACCTATTCTGATAATGTATATAACATCACTTGATTTTAACATGGTATATTAAGGATTTTGGTCTCTCATTTAAAACTTGTTTAATCATTATACAGTAGATTATAGGGGTTGTACAAAAAGGGGGTTATTTATTAAAGTCCGAATGTCAAAAACTTGAAAAATTCAAGGTTTTTTTTGCTATAAAACCAGAATTTTTTGTGGAAAACAAACTTTAATATTTTGAGATTTATTGTACCCCAAGGAAGAAAAAAGTCTGAATCTAAAAATCCAGCATCTCAGACCTGCTGAGGTTGTATATACGTCAATGGAGAGGTCCCTATCCTATTTGGAATTTTCTGTGGTCTGTGCTGGAATTAGCCCAAAAATCTTTTTGGACTTCAAACTATTTGAGAAAAAATCTGGAAAAAAAAATCATATGATTTGGATTTTTGATCGATTTGACCGAGTTCTCCCCCCGATCCAATTAAATTGAGCTTTTTTTTTAATAATACATAAGGTCAAAATGTGGATTCTAGTTTGCTTTGACTTTTATAGATAAAATTCGGATTTTGATAAATAAAGCCGAAAATGTACATAATTGTCATTTTATGCTGTATACTAATACCACCATGAAATACATGATAATAATTTGTATTTTTTTTTTAATTTTAAAAGACTTTATTAAATTATTCCTGGTTGTTAGAAATTAACTCCTTTGCATATCTACTTTTTGCTAATACTTTTTGAAAGAAAAAAACCCTGTTTGAAAAATAACAGTTTAAAGTTTATAGTTTATATCATGTTTCATGATATAAGGCTTTAACTTGAAGAAAACGAAATATTTTCCTTTCTTCTCAGTAGGGTGTCATTTTCTTTAGTATTATCATTGTTGGCATCACACGGGTCGATATGTTAGCTGCACACCCTGCCTTCTAAGATTCTTCAGTAATCCCAGTGGTTTTGATAATTAATGAATGAGATAAACCCTTTATGTTTTATGTGGTTTCATCCCTTAAAAGAGAAGTAAAGCTTAACTAAAGAAGTAGGTTGGAATAGTGTATATTATGTTTTGTGCTTGTGTACCAGCCCAAGGCAACCACAACCCTTTAGCAGTAAAGATCTGTGCCCCCCCAGTAGATGCCCCAGTAGCTCCCCATCTTCTTTTCTGCTGATTCACATTCTCTGTGCTGCTGTCACTTACTGAGCTTAGAGACCCACTCACAATATAAAGTGCACATAGAATAGAATTGTCACAATATAAGGTTGATTAATCAATAATACAGATAATTACTACATGGCAGCACAGAAACCAGTACAATTAGCAGCAGAATTTAATAATCAGCCCTGTAGCATCAGCGAAAAATTCACGAAACGAGTCGCGGGACGCTTTTGATGCACGTCGCAACGTTTTCAAAAACGACGCGCGACTCATTTTTTTGGCGCAATTTCGCTGGTGATTCGCGAATTTATTCGCCAGCGGCGAATCGCGGGAATTCGCCGCGAATTCGGCCCTGGCGAATAAATTCGCCCATCACTACTTATATACAGTGGAACCTCATTTTCTGGATGATTAGTGACAACCCCTAAACTTAGCTTCTAAACAGCTGTGGCTCAGAGCCCACTGTCACAGCTACTTTCCAAGATGGTTATCCCCTGTGACAAGTTTGAAGTCCTGGATCATTGCTGCTATTGACAAGCTGAAACATTAGGTTGGTGAAATAAGTTCAGTATATAAAATATGCTATCTTTAGCCATATTAATTTTTAGAGTTTAGTTCTCCTTTAATAGGTGGAACAATTAACTCCCAACCACGATTTGGCTTAATTTACTAAAAAATACAATTGAAAATTGTACATGCAGGAAAAGTCTTGACATAATTGTGTGACAATTTCAATCATACCATTTTTATTCAAAAAGTCGCCCAGAAACCACAAATATTTAGAGTTTTCGAATAAAAAACAGTTTCAAACAGCCCAAAACTCTCAAACATCATGAAGGCAAAAGACATCTTCCAATTGTAAAAGGGACATCTGCCATTGGCTTTTACATGACTTAGACAGGTTTTAGATTGTGTATATTTGGATTATGATTTTTAGCAGCTTTGGAGCATAATAACAATTTTAGGGGTTTTTTTTCGTCTAAAAATTTTTTAAAAACTCAACCGGAATAATTTGAGGCTTAATGAACAGACCACACCAGATCCTTTTAATTATAAAAGTGATATTCCAAATAATATATAGAATGGCAATATTGGATACAACAAGAAATGCAATTAGCTTTCAATTCTACCCACACAACTAAAAACCTTGCTAAATGCTACATTGTTTTAAAAAAAAGAAAGTTAAAACAAAACACTTTCTAGATTTGCCTCTGCTCATGGACAGTAAAAACACTATAGATACTTATTAATACAAAATTCTTGATAATAATCAGAGAAACGCAGCATAGTTGGTGCATGTTTTACAAGGTAGCTGCAGAAATCCATTCAACTCATTATATGTGTCAGGATCTTTTTTTGCTTTGTTTCATTGCAGTAATCTGTGAGCCTAAAGTCCATCAATATGACCGAAAGAAGTTTTGGAGTTGAGAAGGATTCCTTGAAAGCTGTAAATTGAGTAGTAGGGGGTTGTAATCAAAATTGTATTTTTTTTTGTGGAAAACGAAAAATCAAATATATACTCATAACAATACAGCCTATAGCATAAAGGCACAATTAGCCTTTAGCCATTTTTAATGTCTGTCAGATGTATTTAGTGCAATGACAAAAAAGGGTAATGTGACCATGTGTCTGTTTTTGTTCAGTACAGAGCTGATAAGTTATAAAATATATTTGCAGGACAAATTATATTGCAGTTGCCTCGGTGGAGGCTTACTTGTTAGTCTGCTTTTTTTCCTTGTAAGATTCTTTTGCCCTTTTTTCTATGTTACTAACATGCTTAATAACTAACATGTCATTCATGGAATGTTTCATTCT
>CM044439.1:4423994-4441559 GCA_024363595.1 Xenopus borealis
ATTTATTAATAAAACATTTTTTACTTTTTAATCCCTGAGAGTGCGGATCCTCCTTCGTAGTTATTTATATATAGAAAGTTGACTATAGTATATATAGTATAGTGATTGTGACTAAATATATGAAATGAAATAAAAGGAGAAAAATCTATATTCACTGTGTATCTAATTGGCCCTTTTTATTTGTCTATTTAGATCCAAATGTAATTCAAGAAATAATACTTTTACAACATCGCCCCATGACATGCAGTGTCAAATAAATGAACTTTCTAAAACAAAATCTTTAAAATGACTCAAAATAATCCCAAGAATTAGATTTCTCCCTAAATGCAGTTAATAACACAGAGATGAAAAAACTGCAGTTCAGCTGCTTTCTCTTCTAGCGTAACGCTCAGTCCACTATCCCCAATAACATGAGGCAGATTTATCAAGGGTCGAAGTAAAAAAATAATTAATTTCAAGCAATTTTTGTGTACTTCAATTAGGGAATATCCAAATTAAAAAAATCTTTAAAAATTTAACATTGACTATTCTTCATTTCTGTTTTAGCCTATGGGGGGGCTCCTAAAATCTACTTGGAATTATTTGGTTTGAAAATTCTAAGTTTTTTTAAATCCTTCTAACCAAATTTGATCGAATATGTTAAAAATCTGATTCGAATGATTCGAATAAAGCCTATTCACCAAAAATGACAAACTTTTATTTGTTTTATAAATTTTGACTGGCCTATTTTTATTCGAATTTCGAAGTTATGGGAGTTTTATTTCGAAATTCAACCCTTGATAAATCTTCCCCTTAGTGACTGCCTATTGTATTTTACGATAATGCCTCTTTGCTTCAATGCACAGTTCAGACCTGGTTCTACCCCTCTTTAATTTACTGAGCTTTCTTTCTCCATGGACCAAAAAGTCATTCAAGGGGCAGTCTGTTGCATGTGTCTTACAGTGGATCACATTGATTTACAGTGGAGCAGGAGCCAGTGTGCATACACAGATTTTTCACAGATTTTTATGGTCAATGTAAAAGGAAAGCTCAATTAACTAGAAGGGAGTTATTAGCGCTAGAAGAGGATGTAGCTAATTTGAGCTGCAGTTGTGAGCTTCTATGTTAGAAAAGATCTGAATGTCAAGAGAAAGGCATGCCATTCTGGGGATTACTTAGAGTCATTTAAGTGATTTTTCCCAAAAAAAAAAGTTGACTTATTCTTTTCCAGTTTTTGCATAATAAATACATCTGGAACTCTAGCCGGCATAGTTAAGCATAACTGAAGAAATTGTAATTTAGACATGATCATATCTAGTCCTGTGTTATATCAAACTTATTTATATTCTTATTAGTTTTAAGCACCCAGACATTTTGAATAAATTCGTCAGGAAAGTGGATTCAATCTCTATTTAATCTATGGGAAACATCTGATTGCATAAAAAAAGAAATTATGAACCAAAAATGACAAAAAAGAAATGTCAGCTCTTTGATGTCATATATATATAATCGGCTTTGGTTGTATGACCAATACGCCAATGATTTCCTTTATCAGTAACATTATTAAGAGCTTATGTGGGCCTTGAACAAAAATTGGTCCTTTAAGCGGTGCTTGAACTATATAAAAAATCTAGCAACCACTTCTTTAGAGGGTTCTCAACAAATCTCATCTCCCAAATACTGACCTTACATTTAGCACTGTCTAATAAAGATTAGCACATTTCTCAGTTCTCTGTAATATGTTTCTGTGTACCATTTGCAAAACAATTTGCACATTTTAAAACCATGAAATTCCCTGAATTTATAATCTCATTGTTGTTTTGTCTTTATTGTCAGGGAGATTAATTAAGTACAACTCTTTTATTGCATCTGTGGTATTCATCTGTGTGATCTAGGCCACAAAATGTCCATACCATAATATCTTCCTTAGGTCTGGCTATAAATTGTTATTGAGGATTGATAGAAGGTATGGTATGAGGCAGATACCAGAAGTTCAAAGATTCTCCTTGGTTAGTAAATTGTGTGCAAATTGGCCCAACTAGTGTATGCAAGGTAATGAATAGTATTTTGGCAGGAACTGGACAGAGTTGCTTAAAACTACTGTACATTTATAGCAATTACATGCTATTTTACTCACGTAACATGATATAGCCATCCAAAAATTGACACAAACTTGAACAACTCCTCATTTGCTGAGGTCACCAAAGAAGCAGATTGTCCCCTGAGATGACAAACTTGTGTTGGTCACTATTGTTATTATCCAATCATAACAAAGGTAGATGCAGACATTGGAAACGAGACTAGCCCCTATATGGGTAGATAAGCTGCAGACTTGGTCTGAAGGTACTGAAATTGCATCTAAAAACTGCCCATGTATGGACACCCTTAGCTGCACTGTCTGCACAATGCACGTTATGCATCAAGGTAGGCCTACCTAGCCACTGGTACTAGATAAAATAAATCAGAATAAATGATAGTGAGTACAATCACATGGCGTTTCCATGCCAGCAACTAATTTTTGAATCTAGATCTGATTGTAAATCTCAGCAGTAATTGTTTCTTTATGTTTGGATACAAATATCATACAATATAATCTATAAAACTGAACAAATATCAATGATTTGAAGAAGTTTATTTCCCATAGTAGACATGGAAATGTAGATTATACTTGAAATCAATGCTCAATTTCTTCGTAATATGTTTTAACATTTATGCTGATTCTTTATAGTCCATGATATTAAAGATTTATTTCCTATTTTAAACTTATAGACCACGTAATTTTAAAGCAATGTCTGGTTTTAAACATTTAACATTCAAGGTAATGGAATTGTGTCTGCCAGCGAAGAAGGCTGTTTGAGCATGAAAATATGCATTCTGAATAGCTGAGTAGTTGTAGGAAGGGTATGGATATAGAACAAATGATAGGAATGGCTCTTTAGGCAGAAACAAAGCTTTATGATACTGTATATAGAAAACCAGAGAATAGGTCCCCACTGTGCAGGAAATATGTAGAAATCAAGAACCGATCATAATGGAGATGAAGGAAATGATTCATCCCAAAGTCACTTTTACAGTCATTTGTTGACTTATTCATGGTCAATTCATATTGATTGCTACCTTGATCTGACCCAGGTTAACCTGGATTGTGGGATATAAATGTGGTTGATTCCATCATCATATGCTTGAATATAAGCACAAGGATGGTACAGGTT
Organism: Xenopus borealis; assembly: GCA_024363595.1. Classification (NCBI taxonomy): domain Eukaryota; kingdom Metazoa; phylum Chordata; class Amphibia; order Anura; family Pipidae; genus Xenopus; species Xenopus borealis. The sequence continues at coordinate 4,427,186 of CM044439.1, forward strand.
TTTATATCCCCATTAGCTGTTAGGTGTAGCTTGATTTTATGGGAAAATATAAAGAATGAGTGGCAATACTATTGAGAGCTGTAGTATTCTATGAGAAGTATCAGTCAAGCTAAAGTTCACTGCAATGGTTGTTAACATAAGCTCATATCGTTAAGGAATAGATTGTTTTTGTTACAATGATACTATATGAACGCTATTGGGCTGCTTTCTCCTTCTTTTCTGCTGTTTAACACTATGGTATCACTACTTATTCTATAGACTTTGTCTTATACTATACACTTATACTAGATATATCTATCATTTATCAAGACAGTGGGGATCACTGTCTGGAAAGTGATTAGAAACTGTGAAAAGACTAATAAAGTATATTGAACGTCTAGGTCTTATCATTAAGAATAAAATAATTTTATTGAGATATTTCTATAAAATTTCATGACCTTCCTTAGGTAGATAGCAACCACAGTTATCCTTCTTATAACAATTGTTTGCACATGGACCACCATATTGGTTGGACCACAACTGAACTCAAAAACTCTAAGGGAGATTTATTAAAAAAATCTGAATAAAAAATTACACTGAACTCAGACAATTCCTAGAAAAGAACAAATTAGAAAATCTCTAAAAGTCCAAATTGATTTAGAACTATCCAATACGATCAGTGCAGCTCCCATGAATTTCTATAGGATATTGTCTACTTTAACCTGGCAAAGTTTTGTAATAGATTTTTTTGTAGTTTGTACACTTCATAAATGTCAAGATTTTAGAGAAAACCACAATTTTTTTGAGATTCATGTAAAAAGATCAAAATGGGATTGTTATGTTAGTAAATGGGCCCTTAGAGTCTTTAAGGAATTGGTCACTTGTGCCTGTGGAAGATCACTTGTTGATATCAAACTTTGAATTTTCAATAAAAATACTTTTGTTTTATTGATAACAAGACCTGTTATTGTGGCTGTTATGGTATGTTAATATATATGGTTACAATGTTTCTATAGCTTGGCCTCTGCTGTGTCCTCCAGTTGTTTCTGGAACTTTATGGTAGATATTGGTACATTTTAAGATATTTATTAATGTGTGTGCTCTCATACATATCCCACACAGCAGAATATTAACCCTAAAATGAAGGTCATGGAGGGCATAAAGGGAGCATCAAAGCAAACCTCCAAGCCAAAGTAACCTCAAAAAATCCCATCAACTATAACACGTTTACTTGAAAAAAAAAAATCACATGAACGCCAGTGTTAAAAATAAAATGGGATAATTGAGATTATTTATTTTTGTTTGCAGAGGGTTTAGCTGTAATAATTTTTAACTACTTGAAGCTTTTCCTATAAAGAAAAATAAAAGGCTGAGACACAGGTGGGTCCGCAGAATGCACTCTCAACAGTATTCAGTGTAGCAAAATGAATAATTGCATTGTATACAAGGCATGCATGTGCAATGAATTGAAATGTAGGCTCATATTAACAGAAGGGAATTACAAAAGAAACAGCTTGAACGTTGGAGCCTGATATTTTCTCCTTGAGCGCAATTTATATAACTGTGCTGATTTATGCCATGAAAATATTTCAGTGGTCTTTGCAAGGTAGATTGGAATATACAAGTATATTAAGAGGATCTCCTGTAGTACAGCTCATTCATGTCTCCTACGGCTTAATGCCCTCAGAGAGAATACAAAAGGTAAAGAACATTTCTGTGATATTAGAACTCTGGTAAAGCTGAGCATTATTAATATACGTACAGTGGAATTGAATGTACGAAATGTAGCTTTTCAGGTTTTATAAATAAATCCTGCTCTATGAAGACCTTTTTTAACTCTTTGTCATGGCTCAGCTGTCTTATGTATACCTTACAAGTTCCAATGTTTTGTATTGTGGGCACAAAAAAAGCAAAAAGCAGGGAGTTACTGGAATGGTTTACAGGTCCGTTAATTAATTTTCAGTCAAGGTATTAAGGCTATCATGTGTCTTACTGCCCACGGCCTGATTTCAATTCTCCAACATCCTGGCCTCAAATGGGATGTATGAAATTCCTCATGAAAAATGATATATTGTAGCGTCCTTCTTATTGATTAAAATAAAGTGTCTGCCATCTCTTGGGAATGGTTTGTGAAAAATGTATTTAATTTATATCTCAGTAGAAAAACAGCCATTCACAAATGCTTGTGCTTGCACTGAGATGCTTGCATACAGCACAGGTTGGACATGGACATCCCCTCGTACAATGCTTTCTTGCACTTTATGAATGATGCACAAAGAAAGGATGGCAAGAGAATGCATGACCTTTAGAGCCTTATTCTTAACTCCTTCTTAGTTTTCCACCCTTGATTGCCAGGTGCAAGCGAGATAGATACATATATATATATTTATACAGAGAGAGAGAGAGAGAGAAAGAGAGAGAGAGAGAGAGAGAAGGTTTCATCCTCCTCGACCCATATCTATTGCATACCGTGGAGTTGAAATGCAATTACTGCTTGTTATTAAAACACAGCTCGGGCTATTATGCAAAAATCGAAACAATCAGCAATTGCTAAACTCCCATTTCAGATGCTGCCTGTTCATCTTTTTCATAACATAAATTCGTAATAAACACACATTTAACTATATTAGCAACAGTGGCCATCAAATTATGGTTATAATCAGCACTAATGATGTTCCATTAATTTGTTTATGTTATAGTTTATTTTGTTTCATAATGTTGATGGCATTAAAAACCAGTCGAGTCTGTTCTTCTGTTTTGATAATATACTGTATGCTAGTTTTTTTGGTGTTTGTTATTTTGTCTTCACTTTAAGACTTTTGACACTATGGCCTCTAATTGATTGTTTTTGTTTGGTGTAGTTACTTTGAAATTCTGGGTTGGCAACAGGCTTTGGAAAATAACTCATAGTCACAGCTTTGCATTGAAAAAGATACAAGCTTGGGCAGCCAACAAACATTACTGTATTTTACTTACTGACTTGATGCTAAACGTTCACGGAACAGTAATTGAAAATGCAGTCAGATTTCAGGTAATCAAATAAATAAGCCTTAATAAACAGCTGAGGTGACATGTGGCATTGTGCATGTGAACCTGAACAAGGCCAAGAGCCCACAAACTATTGAATCCTCCTTGTGTTATGTTAAAGGGATACTGTCATGGGAAAAAAAATTCAAAACGCATCAGTTAATAGTGCTACTCCAGCAGACTTCTGCACTGAAATCCAATTCTCAAAAGAGCAAACAGATTTTTTTACATTCAATTTTGAAATCTGACTTGGGGCTTGACATATTGCCAGTTTCACAGCTGCCCCCATGTGACATCTGCCTTCACTTTAGGATGGAACTACTTTCTGGAAGGCTGTTATTTATCCTACTAAGGGGCAGATTTACTAAAGGTCCAAGTCAAAAATAGTAGAAAAAGAAATGCATTTACACAATGGCACAGTCTGTGCAGGTTATGTTTAAAGGGCAAGGAAAGGCAAAGAAATAAAATCCCATTTATACTTTCTTTAATGAAAAGTCTCCAATATACTTTGATTAAAAAATGTGTACCGTTTTATAAGAAACCTGACTGTATGCAGTGAAATTCTCCCTTCATTTAGTGCAGTGGATAGCAATTTGCAGACGGTCCCTAACTTCTGGCAGGGAAACAATCATACTTATGAACAGCAGGGGGAGCCCCTGCCTTACTTACCAGCCATGCAGAACTCAAGCAGCTTTGTTTTTTTTATCATTTATGATGATCCCTAAGCTTAGCCCAGATTACACTGAGCATGTGCACAGTCTTGGTCTTGCAAAGATGTATAACAAAGTTACAAGATGACAGCCCCCTGTGGCCAACTTTGAAAGCATAAATCATTTGTTTGATTAGGCTTGTGGTGCAGTAAGTTCATGTTTATGTTTAGTATACAAAATACAGCATTTCTAGCCTTATTCTATTTTACACTTTCCTTGCCCTTTAAGGAACAGGTTGAACTGTTCTTTTCTAAGGCAAACCTTGCCATAGTTTGTCATGTACCCCTAAATGCATAATATAAATCTGATAACTTAACTAGTGAAGGCCACAGTATAAATCCTTGTTGGCCCACTTTATAGGCCAGTTTCAAACTCCATCCTTTCAAGCAACCATTCAAGCATCCTTCCAGACTAGTGGACTATATAGGAGAACATCATTCCCTGTTCACTGTTGCACTATGTGAGTTAAGCATCATATAAAGACAAAGCAACTGAACTGTCACTATAGTAAAGGCCTTCCCCCCAATAAATTTGTAGTGCCAAATGCATCAACTGTGATGCCCCAATTTCAATGTCTAGGATAGTCCACTATCTACAGATGATACTTTTTTAGCTTGATGTGTTTCTCATATAAAACATTCTTTGAAACTACATGATCATGACCAACCTTGCTCTTGTTTAACTTTGGCACATTGTGTATCTTCATGAACAGGACACCCCAAAGACTACATTATTTAGAGTAGGTTCTGTATTCAACCTTAAGGGGAAGGTGGCCACATTCATTTTTCATTTTGTCATATGTAATAATATATGACGTTTTTAAAATAAAACTATAGATGTAATTTTACATACATTATTTAATTTTTACTTTTAGCCATTCTGTGGCAGGGAAAACATCTGGATCGCTGTGTCCTTCAAAAGGAGAATAATTGATACTTCCATGTGTAATTTATGGTTAAATATATTCAATAAATCATGACACCATTTCTCCCTTCCCCACAAAAGAGAATTGAATCCCATGTTTACTAATATGAGATTTTCTATTTCATCAGGAAGCAATAATAACAAAAATGTGCATTAATCTTTAGGTGAACCACAGAACATTGTTTGCCCTACAAAATACATTAGTTATAGATGAATCCACTTTTGACTTTGTACTACTTGGCAGATTACTAATACATTCAGGCCTATTAAGGATAATATATTGTAGTTTTACTTAAGATTTAAGTTGCCCAGTGGCAACTTTGTTACATCTAAAGCAGACTTTCCTAGTGTGTGAGTCAGATGCTTACAACCCTTTAAAATTAGACCAGAATTTGCTTCTTATTAAATATTCTTAATTTCTTTATTATTTAGTCATTGTGATATGCCCCTTTGACCTTATGTAGATACATCAATTGAAACCAAATGTTATTTCTAGGCAGTGTCTTGCTAATTACCGAATGGTCAAACTGGTATGAATTTAATTGGCGTTGCTATGGTTTTTACCAATCAACTAATTTAGATGCCTGGCATACAGTACTGTTTTTCTTATTTTCACAAGAATGCTGTTGATTTTTATATTTTAATGAGCCAATATACTGTATAAATGAGTCAAGATATTCTGCTACATAACCTTCAGAGTTACAGAAACTGTACAATCTTATTCATAAGTAACTTTCTCTCTTACTCTGGTTCTCTCTATCTACCAGCATGTCTGTATATATGTAACCAGCAATATCTATTGATTGATTAATCAGTTGATTTATCTATCATCTGTTCAGACAATTGCAATGCAATACATCTCATTAACTAACAGGATTAAAATAAATGATCTTATACAGGTAGGGGACCTGTGTCAAAAACGAGATGCGGTGGCGTTTTGTGAATTTTTCGCGGTTCCGTGAATTTCTCTTGAAACGCAGACGATTCGCCCATCACTAGACACTACTATTTTTGTTATGTAATATTGCAGCAAAATATATTGGTGCTCTATTGTTACATTTGCATTTAATTTCATTGGGGCTATATACTGTATATTACTTAACTAGCCTCAAGTTCATGATAATTGATGCCAAAAATCTTATTGGAGTTCAACGTCTTACTCGTGTTTTCTGGCATCAATAGCTATTTTCCTATGATCTTTTAAATAAAAAGCTCACCAGGTTTTAGGCAGTGAGTTTTTTATGTTTTGGAAAAAATCCAATTGTGGAATTTTAAAAAAAGACTGTAGGAAACAAAAACAATCATGCTAGAAAAATTAAATAAGAAACATACTTGTGTTTTCTGGAATTGATTATCGCGAGTGTGATGCTCCTTGAGGGTGGTGATACCTGTCTGAATGAGCTCAAATCTGAACACTTAAAACTAAATAATATTTTAAAATTAGATTTTTCTCGGTAATACCAGGCATGGACAGCAACTGAAATAAGAAAGGGAAGCAAGAATAGCCACACTCATAGTACAATAATGACTATTCATGGGATGCTGAAGTATGTGAAAGGCACTATTATACTTTATTAAAAAATAGATGCAGTGAATATATAGGTGGCAAATAAATATAATTAATTTGAATAAATTGTTCCAATAAAAAATAATCTCATAGTAATTTTTTGAACTTGAATTGAATCAATCTGTGGTGTGGAGTGATGTTTTACTGGCTTTCTAACTTTACATTTTTTGGGTTTTCATCAAATCTGTTTGTGAGCTGAAACATTAGTTTTTTATAATGTAGAAGCCTTGTTTATTTTATAGTGTACTGAAGGAAAATTGAGCATCTTCAGCTGTTTTTCATGAAGCATATAGTTATAGCTATAAAAAATCCAACATATTTTCATTAGGGAAGTTTATTCAATTATAAAACAGAAGAAAGGGATATTTGGAATCAGATTTCACGAGAAACTGGATTTCACTTCTTATAAAAGATTTATTTGTAATGATTGTGCCTCCCTTAAATATCAGTATCATTTGAAGGCATCAAGGACAATGCAAATAAGGATTGCAATACATATTGATTCTAGTCTATTGATTTTACTTCTTTAAACTAGACATATTCATGTGAACTGGTGAATAAAAGGAAACAAATCGATTGAACTGTAAATAAGGGTAAATATAAGTAGCTTATTTCTCAGAAATTTAAAGGGGAAAAGAACCCTTAATTATGGTATCAGGATACATGTTTTTGCACGTTCAGTAGATTGTACCTGAATAAGTATTTGTTTCATTCCAGTATTGGATATATATACTGTGGTCTTTGGGGTATAGCTATCAGATGTTGCTTGATCATATCCCATTTTATCCCTTCAAATTCTCCTTTCCTTTGGTTAAATACAATAAAACACGAAGTGGATTTAATTAAGTGAACATCAAATGAAACTGCATGCATTATAAGAATTCAACAATAAAAAGAGGCTTCTCAAATTTTTCATGACAGTTGTTAATATTAATTAGACATACATGATCATGATCTGAGTATTTGCTCTGTTTTATGGAATAATTCATAATATTGTATGGGACAGCACCACGTTTTGTGGGATGATTGTGCACTATTTATGTGGGTGAATTTCAGCATATTGTAATGATAATGTTGTTCACACTAGCCTAGCGCTTTATTTTTTACAGCTGGATCAATTACAGTTTGGCCACATATGCTTAACTCCAGGTTCACCAACTAGCCTCTACACCAGTGATCCCCAACCAGTAGCTCATGAGCAACATGTTGCTCTCCAACCCTTTGGATGTTGCTCCCAGTGGCCCCAAAGCAGGTGCTTATTTTTGAATTCCAGGCTTGGAGGCAAGTTTTAATTATATAAAACCAGGTGTACTGCCAAACAGAGTCTGAATGTACGTTGACAATCCATATAGGTGCTACCAAATGACACTTATTTGGCACCCCAAGAAAATTTATCATGTTTGTGTTGCTGCCCACTCATTTTACTTCTGAATGTTGCTCATGGGATCAAAAGGTTGGGAATCCCTGCTCTACACTATTCAATGGAAGTCAATGGCCTATATTTGTGGCTGTAAATGGTAATCTCGTGCACCCGCAATAAATTACATTTTTATAGAATAGAAGTCATTTCTGAATGTGAAGTATAGTGTGCAAGATCAACTTTGCATGTTTTTACCCATAATTTAGTGTTTTGTTCATAATTCTATCAACCACAATGGATGCACTTGCACTTTGATACTGATTAAGTTCAAATTGCTTTGGGCCCTTTGGGGTTTGGAAGTGAGGGTTGTTGAGGGTGCATTCAAAAGGTTGTTTGAAAGACTGCTATGCCTATTGACACAAACCATGCAAACCTTAGAATTGCATTTGTAATTAAGCAACCCTTTATAATTTGATGGTTTATATTATTTTCTTTAATTAAAATCATCTGCTCAAGTTTCTTTAATATGTAAAAAATCTGCAAAGGTCCTTATATGTGAAATGTAACATCCTGCACCCTCCTTTACACTACTATAAAATAGGGAGATATTTACTGTATATAACTGAAATAAAGGATACTTTTACTGATCACATTCTTGAAAGGCATAATTTTAATTTTCACCAGGGACTTAGGGTCAATGTATATTTAGAGGCATGGCATTATCTATAGAGACATACATTTGATTATCAGTGATAGAGGTTTAAATGCACCCTAGTTGAACCAAGTCTTTATTTATTTTGCCACGTTTCTGTGTTAGGGGACACTTGAATTCCCCAGGTCTAACATCAAAGATAGCTATAAGAAATGCTAGCCTAGAGAAAGATACAGGCAGTGTTGGAAAAAAAAGTCACTTAATTAATTAAGGGGTACATTTTGCTTTGAAATATGTTTTTTTTTAAAAAAAGAAATGACTGTACTCCCGTGGCTGGCAATACAAATTTTGTCATTTGCTATTTTTGGATTAATAGTTTATAATCTGTTATATAAGAAGTCACCTTTTCTGGGAAAGTAAAGTCAGGATGTAACACATGCTTGATAAAGCTGTGCGGATATTCCCAGAGAGTTGCAAAGAGTCACCAAGAAGGTCCAGTCAACTGAATTCAAAAGGAAAATGTCATTCTTGCTCACACGCCTTACATCTTAGGCAGCTTTTTCCTCACTTTTCAAGTAGAAATCTCACAGTTTGACACAGGATTTCAAGAGAGGGTTCCTCTTCTTGCAGTTCTATTCCGAGAACTGGTAGGTTTTCAGATTGACAACTGAAGCACAAGCTCTTGTCTGTATTGATTACATTGGCTTTTAGGACTGAGTAAATAAACATAGGCATCAGTTTATCAGACAGACCCAAAAATAGATTTAATAACCTTATATTTATTGCATGGAAAGCCATGAAGAAAGGACCACAATGCAAGATTAGTTTCACTTCTAATCCTTTGCATAATTGCTGTTTTTAATTAAATCATAATGGAATTGTAACAATACATGTTCAGGAGAGCTGATTGATAGAAGAATCGATGACCATTAGACCACCCTCTCTTCAGATCTTCTGTATTATAAGCTTTGAGGTTTCTCTTTGCTTTTTTTCAATGCTTCAAAGAGCAATGGGGAATGTAGGCATACTATGCTTCCATTCCACGTGGGGCCATGTGAGAAAATTAGAGGTGCAAAGTTATTCACATAAATTGTAAAGGTTCATCTGCTATCATGACATTTTGACAAGAAACTCCTTTCTGTCTTTTCCAAGCTAATCATAACTCCTACTTTCACAAAAATTGTTTTCTCTATGGATTTGTGTGTTGTTCCTTGTTTCTTAGTAATTAGCACTATTAAGAACAGCTCTGCATGGGTTATCCTGTTTGAATGAATTTTAATTGTGCCTTGAAGTCAGATAGGATCCATATGTTTCACAAGGGCTTCATTTTAACAATTAGCAAGTTCTATTTTTCATCAAGTGTGTCATGATACTTGAACATTCATTAGCTCTTCTGTGTGAACTGCACTGCACATTTCTGTTGTTATTATATAGGAAAAGACTGGGACTTTTAGGAAATCGATTTCAGCAATTATGATTTTCACATTTAAATGTATTAATAATTTAACAATAATATGAAAAGTGTTTATAAGCACCTTTTCAATCAGAATAATAGTTGGTTGCTACTTAAAATAAAATGTCCTGAAAATATTCTAATACTACTAGTGACAAGTCTTTCTGTCAATGTGGGCATTTTAAAATGGTTATCATATAAAGTTACAGTGATTCAATTAGGAGATGTGATTTCTATGCGTATGATCATAATTGCTGCTAAGAGACAAAGTTAGTAAACTGTTAAGTGACCAGCCATTGTTCCCTGAAGACAAAGGAATCTAAATATATTATACATGCTTCTGTGAACTTGTCATATTGTATTATTTGAGGCTTCTTTGTATATTGGTTTCTCTAGTCTTAAGCTATAGGATAGCTGAAATGTTCATTATCATTCGAGCTGTGTCATAAAACATAAATAATGAAATCTTCTGCAAATCAGAGTTACAGTGGAGTGCTCTGATTATATTAGCCTTATCAAGCACCCCAAGACATCAAGGAACTTGGCCATTGCCCTTACAGCCATTCATATTTATATAGAGCAGGCACTCAGTTTCTTTAGATTATTAGAATCTACCATCACAACATCACTCAGCAGGGCATTTCACAACTTCAATGCCCTTTCCATGAAGAATCACCTTAGCTGCTTCAAATGAAAGTTCAGCTATTTAAGTCTAAAAGTGTAGCCTAATTTTGACCTATCTGTGTATAAGGTCATTAATATAATTGAGGTCTAAAACTGCACTGCATACTCCAGATGAGGCCTTACCAGGATATATAATGAGGCAAATTTATGTTTTCATCCCTTGATGCAAGACAGCATCCTCACTTGACTTGCTTTAGGAGCCACAGGTAGTGATGGGCGAATTTATTCGCCCAAATTTGTCCCTGCAACTGGAATTGGAAGTAAAGGGGATGTAAAGGCAAAAATAAAATCCAATACAAATCTCTATACAGTGGCTGACAGCTCTAAAAGGAAACAAAGCTGCTGGAGTTCTGAAAGGCTGAGAAGTAAGGCGGGGCTCCCCCTGCTGTTCATGTATAATGTATGATTCAAGTATGATTGTTTTCTGCACAGTAGTTAGGGACCATCTGACAATTCCTATCCACAGCAGTAAATAAAGGGAGAATTTCGCTGAATACAGTCAGGCTTTTTATAAAAATGGTAGATTGGAGATAGGTTTCTTTTTCATTGAAGAAAGTAAAAATGGGATTTTATTTTTTGCCTTTCCTTGTCCTTTAAAGTGGACAATTAGAATTTTTAGAGGAAAATACTTAAATTGTTAGATATTTATTATATCCCACAGCTACTAAAAATAAAAAAATACCCAATCTCAAACATGTAGAGATCATGTAGAAGTCAAGTGCAGATGTCCCTGAAGATGTAACTTGACATCATGATCTGCGATAGTTTTTATCCTATGATCCGAGTCGACTTTTCAGAGTGTCAGTAGTATGATTTGAATTGACGCATTCATTTGTTGCAACTTCTTTTCACACCAACCTTTTCTAGAAGTGTTATTGATAAATGAGTTAAATTTGTGGATGGGTGTTAAGGCGACTTCATTTTTATGAAAAAATTATATAAACTCGAGTTTTAGTAATTATCCCCCTTAATGTACAGTATAATTAGCATTTGTGTTAATTCTACCAAAGGAAATACACTTGCTCCTCATTTACTGTCATTTACTGTCCATTTACTGTCCAGTATTCCAATTTAAATCTCTTTGCAAGGCAGCAAAATCCTGCATGTAACTTATGGAATAGGCATGGGGGTATGTAAAATTATTCCAGGTGCATGACTGCGTGCTCAGAATAATTGCTATATATATACATATATATATAGAGAGAGAGAGAGAAAGAGAGAGAGAGAGAGAAAGAAAAAGAGAGGAATATTGAATAGCAGGGTTGGAATCAGTGGTGTTAGGGGCAGAAATAAAGCATTACACTGTTATTACTTTAAATTAGGTAAGCATCAAAGTACTGTTTCATAAAACATTCTTTAAAGGGATTCTGTCGTGATTTTTATAATGTCATTTTTTTTTCTAAATTGCATTGTTTACACTGCAAATAATTCACTCTACAATATAACATTTAATTCCTGAACTAACAAGTAAATTTTTTGTTGTAATATTGGTGTGTAGGTGCATCTTAGGTCATTTTGCCTGGTCTTTCAGAAAGAGCCAGCACTTTATGATGGAACTGCTTTATGGCAGGCTGTTGTTCCTGCTACTCAATGTAACTGAATGTGTGCAGTGGGACCTGGATTGTACTATTTTACTATTATCTTGTGTTAGGGAATTTTATTAAAATAAAAACATTACAGAAAATTATATACACATTTCAGAAACAGAAAATCATTATTAACCAATGCATCATTAATTAAATGAAAGCAAGTTCCCTTCTCATTAAATCCTGTTGCATTTGTGCTTGGCACCACCACTTTCCTCACCCCTCCTTTTCACCTGGAATTTTGGGGTACTCTCCTCACCATCCAGGTCAATCTCAATATCCTCCTCTAGTGACTCCCATTCCCCCTCCTGACTCAAAACCTCCTCCTGCCCTTCTTTCTGTTCCTTTTTGCCAAGGCCCCAGCCTTCCGCTTCTCTCTCTTTTCTCCATCCCTCAGCCTCTCCTCCTCTTCCTCAGCTAGATCTCCCCAGCTTTTACCTTCTGGCAGAATAAACCTATTGCCTGTTGTTAGAACCATTTTTGGGGGGATGTTTTTCCTTTAAACTGAGGTTTTTTTCCCCACCGCTTTCCACTCCTCCCCTCTCCTTGGCTGACTGGCCCTTTGCTCGCCCTTCTCCTTGGGTAACTCTGCTGCTCTACCCACCACCTTACTGCATGGGGCACTTGATTCTGGCTGCACTACCTCTTGCTCTGATCCCACCACTTCAGATGTTGGGGCACACTCCTCCACAGTCTCCATTCCCTGTCCAATCTCCTCCTGTAAATCAGGGCAATCCCTAACAATGTTGTGCCAGGCATCAGGACAAGAATGGTGGGCATGTCCTAATTTCAGGCACAAATCACAGTGGATTTTCCTGGCATTCTTTACTGGGGTGCCAAGTATAACCACAGAGGGTGCACTTCACCACTGGGCATTTAGCTGCAAAGTGCCTGTTTGAGCCACACCTAAAACACACCCTGGGTTGGCCGGGATAGGAGCAAAGCCCCCTGTCCTTACCAATAAAGAAGGAATTAGGAAGGTGCTTGGGAACATGGAAATTCATGTGCAGTTTGACCTGCTCTCTCCATGGCTTCCTCACAGCCTGTAGCACTTCCTTCCTGGGTCCCAGCATGCCATGCAGCAGCTTCCTTGTTTATCTCTGAACTGCAACTCTCAGCAGTAGAACTGTGGCTTCCCACAGTAGAACTGTAACTCACTGGAGCAACTTCAGCTTGGTCATCCAGGGTAATCTTTTGTTTGGGAGACTCTATTACAGATGGAACACTGCATGTAGAGGTACCGTCTGCTTCCTTGCTGTCACTCTTAGCCATGGCCATCACCTCTTTGCACACCTGAATGTTCTCAACTACTGCTGCCAAAACAGGAGCAGCAATCTTCTTCTTAGACCCCAAGCGGGTCCTCACTCCTTGGCCAGGAATGGCTGCCGTCTTCCTCATTTTTAGGAGGAATTTGTGGAGGAAAAAGCAAGAACAGAGTTTGCAACAAAGTTTGCAGGAAAAACGCTACCCCCAGACCCAAAATGAGTCTGGGAAAAACCTGCAGCCTGAAGCTCACACACACACCTCCTTTCAGCTTCTTGTGTTAGGGAGCTGCTATATAGTTACCTTCCCATTGTTCTGTTGTTAGGCTGCTGAGGGGGAAAGGGAGGGGGTGATATCACTCCAACTTGCAGTACAGCAGTAAAGAGTGATTGAAGTATATCATAGCACAAGTGACATGATTGGGGGCTCCTGGGAAACTGACAATATGTAGAGCCCCAAGTCAAATTTTAAAATGAAATATAAAAAAAAAGTTTGCTCTTTTGAGAAATGGATTTCACTGCAAAATCCTGCTGGAGCAGCAGTAATAACTGAAGCGTTTAAAAAAAAAAATTATGTATTCCCATGACAATATCCCTTTAAAGATAGGAAAAGAAAACCACGTTTACTAAGCTCAGTCTTATTTGGAAACTCTGTAGCACAATCTGCAGCAAAAAAAAAATGTTACTTTCTTTTTTTATTTTTTTATTAAAATTCTTTATACAGAGGATATAAACAAAATGCCAAAGGATAACATTTCCGATAGACAGAATATTCACATAGATTCACATAGATTACTCAGTAAGTAAATTAAAGACCATTATTAATTTCTAATTAATCCTAATTTATTTATATGTGTGGTTGGATTTCCAATATTCTACAAAGTGGATCAAAATAGTTTTTGCCTTGTTCCTACTTGATTATAATTATGACATGCATGGTAGCTGCTGGGAAGGGAGACTATACTTTATTCTTTAAAAAAAAATGCATTGACCTGTGAGAGAGCAGCAGATCCTGCAAAATAATACACTGTGGTTTTTGTGAAATAAATACAGATTGGTTGAAATGATTCATTTAGTTGTGACTAAATGGAGGTTACTGCCTTTACTCATTTTTTAATGTCTTCCTTGAGCTCAGGTATTCATAAACCCACAAGGCCTTACTTATATGAA
>CM044439.1:4453311-4532490 GCA_024363595.1 Xenopus borealis
TAATTCACTAAAATGTGAAAGGCGAAAAGTAGTGAAGTTTCACTACCGCCATGCACAGCACATTTACGCTACAGATGCCTAATTTGCATTTGCAAAGTTTAAAGCATAATAGAAGTATATGTTACAGCCACTAAATTATACTACACAGGCCCAGGAAACCTTTAATTAATAAAATAAAGTTGTCCTTTTGCCCTAAACATGTGGCCACTGTATAAAAAAATTTACAACAATTTTCAGAACACCACTCTAAAGTTAAGTTAAGTTAAAGACGCCAGCGTTTTTTTGTATTGTATTTTTTTGTATTGTACTGAACTTCGCCAGGTCTGACCTGGTGAAGTAAAGTCTAGCACAAAAGTTAACTTTCAGTAAAATGGGCATCTTAGTGAATTAACGTAGTTATGTCCCTTCATCAGTACGCAACTTCACCTGGCATAAGGGTGCAAAGTTGCGCTATTCTGTCTACTTCGCTAGCAAATTGTCGACAGGAACACTGTTAGTAAATTGGCAAAGTTGAAAAATGACATCACGCTGGTGAATTAGAGCTAGCGTTAGACACTTTCCTCTTTAGTGAATTTGCTCCCTAGTGTTAAGAAGTCTAATAATTAATGTAACAGCAGCTATCCATCCTTTTGTGGGTCATCTGATTTGACTCATAGGAAGCATAGAAACTGAGGATAAGAATTCCTTTTATAATACATTAGACTTGAGTTTCTCTGCTTCCTATCGATCATAACAAAGCAATCTATAAATCACTAGGAAGTTTACATGCACCTGTAATATGGATCTAAATGAATTAAGCATGAGGTTGGCAGCCTATAAAATAGGTGGTAAAATGTTTTGCATTCCATACAGGTAAAGGTGAGCTGTTCTCTGCATGGCTGTTTATTGGGGAAGAATGTTCTGAAAAGCAAACCTTCCATAAGGTATATGTATTGGATGACATTTGTGTTTTGGGGGCTTTTTAGTCTGAACAAGACAAGGGTGGCAGTATGCTAACAACCATTTAATGAATGCTACATTATGGGGAAAATTCACTAAGAACCAAAAATTCACTAGCGTTAGCTTCGCTACAGTTCGCCGCACTTCGCCAGGCGAATTTTCGCCAGCGCTACACAAATAATAAGAGGTTATCTATAGCTTTGAATGGTACTTGAGCAACATTTATACAAATCTGATCTGCTATGCAGAATGCTTGGGACTAGTGATGGGCAAATTTGTGATGAATTTCAGCGTTTGATCCAAACGTTTGATGCCGGCATCAAAATTCACAGTTTGGTGGCGGAAATTCACCCATCACTACTCGGGACCTGATCCTTCAAATAAGTCTTTTTTTCTTTTATTTAGATGACCATACCTTGAGGCTTCTGAAATAGATGTTATTATTAAATAAACCCAATATGATTGTTTGGTGCTTTGTGACAATCAAACTTTTTTTTTATTATGGAGAATAAGAAGAATAATTAAAACATATAACTATTTTCTTAAAATTCACTCTGTTTGTGATGGCCTTCTAATTCAGAATTTGTGGATATTGTTTCCTGATCCCTCACAGCTTTAAAAATGCCATGGCTTTGTGCATTTCAATGCTTTTAAATATGTCTGCATAATAGTGTAGGTGATTGAGGACATTCAGTACCAAATAGGAAACATCTTAAAATAAACTGTATGTTGGGATGCAGATTGGTTTACATTTTTGTAGCTTCACTACTGGTTCCTGAGGCATACAGTAGACTTCAGTAGTATAAAGCTGGTCGGGGGGTCCATCTATGATAGAAAGGCCAATATAGAAGTACAAATAGATTGGGTGGTCCAGTCAGTGCGCAGAAAGCACGACCACACATGTTCAGCTTTTAATGTATGATTGGAAGAAAGGACACAGCTTTCAGGAATACAAGAATATAAATAGATTGTGTGGTCCAGTCTGAAATGAAAGAAAGAAGAGACAGATTTCAGAGTTACTGAAGCAGAAACAGATTTGATATTTCCAATTTTTTTTTGCGGGAGGCAAGAATATATTCTAGTCTTGCAGAATGAAAACTGCTAAAATTGTTCCATCACTAATAATGTAAAGCAGGAAGATAATTTTGGCATAGTGATAGAAAAATAAACAGTAGATTAGAAATATTATACGTGTTTGTGTGTATGTGTATGCTGATATTATTTCATTGTAAGTGAGTAGATTATTAGATGTATATATTAATGGGAAGAAAAGAAGGGCACAGAGGGGTGAATTCCCTGTTCAATAAATCCAGTGAAAATATTAATGATTTGGCAGATATGTTATAATTACTCATACAACATGGGATAGTACTATATGAAAGGTAAAAAGGGAATCACTGGGGTGCCATTTTGTTAGACAACTCACTTGTGAGTAGGGCCAGAGTATTTTTTAAAGCCTAAGGTCCTTCCATTCAGCATCCATCCTGTTCAGTTCTTCTAGGTACTTGATTATGGGAGCACAAAAAGTACCAAATGCTAACCCACCAGCACACCCTCACCTCTCAGCAAAAGTTAGTCCATTGCACGGTAAGAAGGATCAGCACCCTCCAAATTCACTGGGAAAAAGAAACAATTCCATGCAAGTGGGATAAACCCCGCGTGTTTATTGAAGTGTAACATTTCAGGGGCACGTCACTTAGTCAGAGTGAACATTTAAACCAACCCTGATAAATAATAATTAACATTAAAATTCAGCTACAATAAAGCACCCGAAAGGTCATAATATGTTGAGTATATGTGCAAAGAGTCCATTGTCCAATAGAGTCCATTATATCAATATATCAATATCTGGATATGTGCATGACCCATTAAGACAAATATCTAAATCATATAAAAAGTACATCCCTCTGATCCTGTGGGCAACATTACAAACAATGTATCACAATACTGTATATGAGCTTGGAACACTAGCTTGCCTATTCTCAAAAAGAAACAGAGTTTAAGATTACTTTACCTTACCCTTGCAACATAACGATTAGATTCTCACATCAGCAATATAAAGGAAATGGCAACATCTTAATTTAGTCCATGTGGAAATTTTGTTTGTAAAACCCAAATCTAAGTACATTCTTTCTGTGGTAACAGTTTCTTAATATCCTGTCGCACATTTGGTAAAGATTTTTCAAGTATCTTCCCTCTCAACTGTTGAACCCTAGGGCCCTATTCAAAAAAATGTTGAACAAATGTAGTTTCTCTTTTCTTTCTATTTATCTCCTCATCATCCTTCTGTTCAGTGGATGGCTGGTAGTTAGGTATGGTACTTTTGTGTTCATTAAGGCAGATTTTTATTGGTCTTCATGTCTGGCTAACATAAGCAAGTCCACAGGGACATTTTATACAGTAGACGACTGCAAGTAAACCAACGTTTCACAGTAATTTTAGATCCCTTTAAAGGTATCCCCCAGGGTAATACCACTACAATGACAGGGACACGTACCCTGAAGTTTATTGCTTTTAAGAGTCTGTTGAGAGTTAAAGCTAATGTACGCTTTACATTACACCAATGCTCCACGTTCTTTTTTATAAGAGAACAATGGGGGTGTATTAAACAATTTACCATATTTAGGGACAGTGCTTACTAATGTTCACTCCCACAGTGGTATGCTTGTCTGATGAAGGGGCGTGCCCCAAATGTTAAACTTCAATAAGCACAAAAAGTACTCCCAGGTAGGAGATTGGAAGGTTAGGATTTCTCCTTTAAAATCATACAATAGAATGGGCAGAACTGGAAACTACAACAGCAATTCATTGGTGAACATATTTATCAAAGGTCGGATTTTAGTGGTTTTAAGGTTTTTGAAACTACAGTTAAACTCAAAAACTCTAAAACTACAAATGTTATGGAATTTATTAAAAGATCCAAATCAAAAAAGTACACACATAAAATAATGTACTCAAAATATGAATACATTGAAAACCTCTAAAAATTTGTTTTTCAGACAATTCCTATTGGAAAAAAAATCCAAAAACCTCTAAATGTCTGAATTGATTAAAAACAGTCCAATATGATCAGCGCAACCTCAACAACTTTTACCTGGCAAAGTTTTGTTTTAGTCGTTTTTATGGTTTTAAGTAAAAACCAAGGTAACTCCTAATGCAGCATTTTGTTTTACACTTAAGACATTTTAGAGCTTTTTAAAAAATGGGCAAAACTATGTATGACTTTTTACACATTCATGGAAAATATTTTAATTTGATTGTTAGCAAATGGGCCCCTACGTGTTTGATAATCAATAGTGATAAGTGCATCTGTACTGTTTCACCGAAACATTTGTGAAACTGCTAAAACATTTGTGAATTGACTTTAATGTGCAAAACGCATTATAGTCAATGGGAGTTTTTTCTTATCGTGACTTTTTTGTCCTAATACATTAAAATCAATGGGCATTTTTTCTTATGGCAATTTTTGGTCCTAATGCATTAAACGTTTTTTCTCCAGGTGCATAAAAGTCAATGTGTGTTTTTTCTTATGGTGACTTTTTTTTTCCAGCTTTATTAAAGTCAATGAGCATTTTTTTTCTTATGGGTGTTTTTTCGAGGTGAATTTTCCCATGGCAAGTTTTTAACATAGTTTTCACACAAAAATTTGGACATGTGAAATTTGTAAATTCACTGAGAATCCATGGCAGGCAAATTAATTCACTCATCACTAATCATCAGAAGTAAAGGCTGCAATGGGACAGCTTTAGGGGGGATTTAAATCTCTTTTAATGTTGAATTCGTAGAATTATTACCATCAAAATGTTAAGGTAAATTTCTGTGTTTTAATATAGAAATGGCACTAAACTCTATAATTAGACTATAGTTTTTTTTAATACAAACGTTGTGTTGTAATGTTATAAGATTTAAATCCCGTACATTATTGTGTTTGATCTCAGTCATGCGGATTGCTAAGCACTTTCAGCTGAATGCACATTGTCGCATGAATATTCAGTAATATAGGTTATTTCATGGTAGAATCACTCTGAAAACAAATGTGCATTAATAACACAGTTTTAGAGAAGAATACACTATAGGATTTAAGGATAAGCTTGCTATTCTGCCATGCCTTGCAGTATATATTTTAAGTATAAGTAAATAACATTGTAAGAATGCAATAATATGGGAAACATAGACTGGAGAACATTGGTTAGCTTCAGTCCTTTGGACTAGTGGGGTCCAGGATACTGTCTTCATAGAGTTGATCGCTCCATATTTACAAGGGTTTCCTCTGGTCACTCCACTTTGATACCACACTACAAACTATGCAAGCAGGCTAATTGGCTTTTAGTGTAATAGAGGTTCATATACTCATTGTTAGCTTTTTTACTTTGTGAGCTCCACTGGGGCAGAAACTGAAATGAAGAGTAGAATTGCTTATAAGAGGCTTTTACTATATAAATAAATGATAACAATAGTCTCTGTGTACCCATTGCTTGCCATAAGCTTCAAAGTAAATTATTTTGCAATTTATTATTGGTCTTTTTGTGTAGATTTTTTAACAAAGCTCTCTAGTTTGGAATTGAAATAACTGGTTCTGTTTTTCAGGCTGAGGGGCCCATTTTTTAAACCTATATTTTTTTGGGTCAAGGTTTTTAGGGGAAATACACAAATATATCATGTCGAAAAACCCTCACATTTTTAGAGATTTGTATTACCCCAAAGTTGCTAAAACATGACCTGCAAATGTCATGTACAAGTCAATGGCAGATGTCCTTGAAGTTGTTTCTTGACATCATAATATGCACTGGATAATCCAAAGAATTCAGGATTTTCTGCAAGTTCTTGCAGTGAAAACGCAAAATTTCTGGAGACTCCACATTTTGTGGAGTGTCAGTCATACAATTAAAATTTCCACACGATTTTGTCTTGATGTTTGCAGAATGGAGTTTGGTCAGATTTGTTTTCATAAAATTTCATGAAATTTGAGTTTTTGTTAATGTGCCCCTTATTGTCCCATGCAACTAAGAATATCTGAATAATGTTTCTTTTGATTTATATTCATTTTTATAGGATATTTTTATATATAATTTTTGATACGATTCTGATATATTTTTTTTTAAATAATCATTTTAATATAATATGATGATGATTTACTGTAGGTCTGCTGAGCATTAGCAAATTATTTTTTTGGCAGAAAAAGTTAGATTCCTATAAGAAAAAGCTTCTATCCTGTAGGTGTCCATTCTAAATAGCACATCTGTTATGCAACGTGAGCCAACCAGTAAGGATTGCTTATATAAGTGACATTATAGCAAATGCATAATTTTTATAACAGCAGATAAAAAAGGAGACCTTTCGTGTTTTGGTGTTAATGGTCCCTTAACTGATCTGTCTCTAATTCTGGATCTCAAGCATGAAAACTCAATTGAACCTGGACAATATCCTTAGGCTCATGGCATGATTTGTTCATTGTTTTACACAAAATGTAATTTATAAAATCAAGTAAGCTGGCAGGGCCAGCCTCAGGCCACTTTAGTCTATTGGGCCAAAGCATGTGCCAGATCAGTGTCACACCCCCAGTGAGGTCACTCTTCACATTTTTAAATCACCCAGGCAGCCATTTAGAGAAGTTGCCCAGGCATCACTCATTATAAAGTGTGCGAATGACCTATTGCAGAGGAGGTAATTGTGTCTTTCATGAATTTATGGGGACCACAGTAAACTTTGAAATTGATAGGGGCAACAGTATTATCAAAAGGTGAGGGGAAACATTGTGTCATAAAATGTTTGGGGCAAGACTTTTCCTAAAAATGTTGGACCCAGTCCAAGAGGTCATTTGCACCCAACTCAGTGGAGCAATGGAGTAGCGTGAACAGGCAGCTTTGCAGCAGAATCCAGCAGTACAGAAGAAGATGCAAGCAGAATTTCCCTGGAACCCCCATGGCCTATCAGTCAGCAACACACAGGCTAGAGAGCCACACCAAAATTTTGTAGTCAAAATTGGGCCACACATTTAATTAGACCCTAAAAGAAGTAGGTTGTGTCAGCTCTCCTTACACAATATTAAACATTATTTGTAAATTACTAGTGACTTTCAAGTGACCCCAATTCAAATGAAATCTCCTTTTGGAATGCTTGTACACTGATTCCCAAACATGACTGCTTTGATTGCTTTAAACAAAATCTGCATCTTACATCATCATCTTTTGAGGAGCAAGAAACTATTTTAAAGGACAAGTAGCATATGGTATGTAATTAAATAGGATGTACAGTTATCCAACACTGGTACAAATTGTTTGTATGTTTTAGAAATTCTGTTGATATGCATAAGCTGCTGTGTAGCCATGGGTAGCCATGGGTACAGCTATTTAGGCTGAAATTGGGCTTTAAGGTCCATATTTACTTTGCATATAACAGATAATCTGTGTAGAATACAAAGGTTTGAATTTATAAGAAGATAAACAGAAGTCAAGTTCTACACACTCCTGTCTCTACAGAACTATAGAATGCAAAACATTCCAATGTAGAACAAGAAATAGTTTATTTGTTAGTGCTGGATGAGCCAATACAAACTTTAAACACAATAAAGTTATTACATTAAAAAAATATTATCAACTCAATTTCTAAACTTTCATTTTGTAAGCAAAAGCATCAACTAATATAATAATGTCCCTACCCTTTAATATATTTCCAAGGAGCCATGATAAGTTAATTAACTGTTCATCTTATTCTCTCTCTTTTTCCCCTATTTTAAATATGATTGAGCCCAAGGAAAGGAATTTGTTCTGCAGGAGTCATAAAGTAGCATATATTAAAGATTCATGGCAGTTATGTGGAACCATCATTTACAAAACTCCATTTTCCAGAATTATCCAACTGCGGATTTATCACATGTGAGAAAATCTTTCTCACTTCCAATATAAATGAGATTTTACTTTTAGTGTAAGAAAAAAAAATTATAGTTTGATTCGTTAGTCTCGCAGGAAGCCAAAGCCAGAGACTTCATCTCCTATGAGACTATATTGTACAATTTAGTAGCTCAAAGCAAATGCCTGTACAATAATGAAGTGCATGTCCAAAAACCTGTAAGATTTACCTAAAATGTTTTCTCTTTGCAAAAAGCAATTATGTCATTTTTTGTGCTTAAAGGCGATACATGGACTCCTCTGAGAGTTTATGAATTTGTAATAAATATCTTTGCATCCTTGTTTCCACCTTTAAGAGCAGAGTGTAAAGTGCACGTTATTGACTGTGGTAACCTGCGGAGTCACTGGGGGCACTTCCAGGTTCTGTAGAAAAGTTGTAGAAATCGGTAACATGAACAACAATGGGTGAGGAACAGTATATACAGCTGCAGGTTGAGTTATGCCAAAATAAATTCCAGTGCTCTCAAGACATCTCACATTAATTACTTAATGATTAGCAAACAATCTGGAATAACCTGCATTATCAACCCTAACACTCTGAGATACCTCCAACTTTTTTTTCACTAAAATAGCATGCATCTTGTTAAAGCGAGCAAGCAAAAATAATCATCTATTTCTGAAAAATGTCATGGCCCTGACTGAAACAAACATAGACAATGCGGAGAGGGCTATTTATCATTGTTATTTTGTAACTTTTCTCCAAGGCCCTTTAAAATGAATCCCTGGTATGGCAGGGTGCACAGCACAGGGCAAGAGCATCGCAGATGGAGAGAAGGTCACAGCAAATAGACCAAGCATGAACCACTGGGGGTCACACTGTGAGCTGTTTTCAAAACACTAATTGATGGTATGGAGTCTGCAGTATGTAGCGTGTATACGTGTGCTGGTTTAGCCCTTTCATTTTCACAGAGATGCGCTTAAGTACCAATGCAGCTGAGAAATTCTATTTAGTGTTAATGTTCCACTTAGCAAGGCTCAGTAAGTCACAAAATGCAAATCTATTGCACCACTGCAAGGCAAGACTAAAGCTTGACTGGTCTGGATATTAGAACCAGGGTTTCAGTTGTGGTGGATGGCTCCAGTTTGATTTTGCACCTAAAGCAGAAGGTGGGCATGCATTACAACCACCAAATGATTCTTCCTCATCCCAGGTACTGTTTCAGGTCTGACCTTGGAGTTCTCTCTGGCATACTTTTCACTCATTATCATTTTGTTGGAAGTCAAATGATTTCAAAGTAAAAAGTCAATAAGAGCACTTTCAGCAGGACCACATACTGATGATAAAGTGCTACTCGATGACATATAGTTAGTTACGTATATATCTTCACTATGCATCCAAGTTCAGAGAGTCCTTGTGTGCCTCTTTGATCTTGAAGAACCTGCTAAAATATACAGGACCTTGCATGAGGACATATGGGGGCATAAGGTTTCTAACAGGTTGCTAAAGGAATAACTAAAATGAATGTTCATTTTTTTTCCTGTAACAAAGTGATTAAGAAGATCTGTGTTTTAATTAAATGTGCACTGCCTCTTTCTTTCCTGGGCTAGACAGGAAGGTTCTAATAATAATCTTAAAGCTCTTCGTGTTAATTTCTATGAGATCTTTTCATCTGCAGAAGTTAACACTGGTGGATTTTCATTCAGCACAAACAAATTACACAAATACATTTGAGGGATAAGCAAAATAATACAAAAAACATAATTTTGTCCTGAATATTATTAGAAACCTAACTAATCAGGCCACCACCACCCTGTACAGAAATACCTGTTCCTCATTAGGGAAATATTTGTTAAGTAATAAAGCAGATTTAAGATGTACTGCCAAGATAATGACAAGGCAATGTTTCGCTTAGTACTGTCAATGTAACTGTTTTAAAGGCCATCTCTATGCTCTTTACCAGATGAGACCAACAGACTTGCACCTACATAGTTCTTTAGGGCTGCAAAAAACTATAAATTTCAACATAACCAGGCAGACATTTCCATACCACCAGCACCATGATCAAAAGCCTTAAGGTGAAAATACCTGCCCTACAGTCTCAAATTGGTCCATTCCTTTCTGTATATACAAATACCACATATAAGTATAAGTTTTATGGATAATAGGTCTTTATATAATGTAGATCACCATAATATGTCTGCTACAAAACATAAAAAAACCACAATAGACTGGTTTTGCTTCCAATAAGGATTAATTATATCTTAGCTGGGATCAAGAATAAGCTACTGTTTTATTATTACAAAGAAAAATGAAATCAATTAAAACATTTATTTAAGTTATTTGATTATAATGGAGTCTATGGGAGAGACTACCTGTAATTCAGAAATTTTTACATTAGTTCTTTAATGACCTCTATGTCCTCTCCAGCAAAAAAAGCATTGGTAATATTTCCTTGTAGTTTAATATGCATTCATTTTATTGGATACTGCTTTGTAAAGTCTGTTATCAATAATGCCCCCAAATCCTGCAGGTAACAATTTAACATAAGCAATGAAACATTTGTAACAATTTAAGATATGCAATTCTCTTGGGGAAACTGTGACTTGCAGCTTAAAGGGCTTCATCTTCATTAGCAAAACTGTAATAACACATAAAAACCACAGAAATGGGTTCAAACTATCATAGCTTCACAACCTGTGTAAATGAACATGGTAATTAAGGGGTGTGACCAAAAAATGGGCAGGGTCAAAAAATGTTGCTGCACTCTGTGTGGTAAACCTTTTTGTTCCTCTTTCTATTTCCAAAATGTTGGGAGGTATGAAACATTTTCAGAAGTTCAAAAGTTATTTGAAAATGCTTAAAGCAGCATCTGACTGGTTGTTTACGTTATCTGCCTCCTTAAACAATGTTGCTAGCCAGTTGATTAAAAACCTAGAGGATAACAGACTTCAGTTTTTAGGTGCAGAACCAGAAATTAGGAAACAAACACTGCTTTCAACTGCAATTACATTTGACAGTTAACTTTAATATTGTTGTAAATCTTTAACGAAATATCTTAGAACACTGCTCATAATTATATATTTTTTATTAGGCAGGGGGCAGAGTAGTATTATTATTAATAACATGTATTTTTATAGTGCCGACTTATTTTGTAGCACTGTAAAGTGAATGTGATTATACAACTAAATCACATGAATTACATACATAGAACATATGGAGTTACATACATCATAATAAATATGGAGTTACATACATCACAATAAATACAGGTACAGAAGGTGCGGAAGGCTCTGTGCAGAAAGAGCTTACAATGTAAAGGGAAGGGAATGATACACAAGGTGTGGGAGTGGGCAAGATCAGAGTTAAGTGGGTGAGAGATGTAGTACTGTAAGTGATATTGCATTGGGTAGTTAAGAGTGAGGGTAGGCTTTTCTAAATAAGTGTGTTTTAGGAGATTTATTTAAAGCTAAAAGGTTGGGAGAAAGTCGGACAGACCGTGGGAGATAATTACAGAGGAGGGGTGCAGCTCTTGCAAAGTCTTGAATGGGAGATTGTGAGGAGGTAATGAGAGAAGCGTTGCATAGCAGGTCAGTAGAGGAGCGTAGTAAATAGTTGGGTGAGTATATAGAGATTAGTTCAGAGATGTAGAGAGGGGCAAAGTTATGAAATGCTTTGAATTTCAGGGTCATTAATTTGAATTTAATTCTGAAGGGCAGTGGAAGCCAGTGCAGGGATTGGCAGAATGGCATTGCAGAGGAGGAGCAATTGCTGAGGTGTTTAAGCCTAGCGGTAGTGTTCATTATGGACTGGAGAGGTGAGAGTTTCTGGCAGGGAAGGCCAGGATATGGACGGGATATGATGAGAGAGTGAATAAGAATTTAGGCAGCATCTTGGGTGATAAATGATCATATTTTGGATATGTTCCTTTGGTGGAAGTGACATGATTTAACAAGTGACTGGATTTGAGGAGTGAATGACAGGGCAGAATCTAAGATAACCCCAAGGCACCGGGCCTGGGGAGACGGGGTGATAGTGGAATTGTTAACTGTGATGGATACTTCCGGGATGTTACTGGTGTTAGTTGGAGGAAATAGAACCATTTCCATTTTGGAGGGGTTTAATTTAAGGTAGCATTGTGATATTAAAGTAGAGATAGCGGACAGGCAGGAGGAGACATGAGTTAGAAGTTCTGGGTTGAGATCAGAGTTGAGTGAGGCAACTTTTGGAAAATAATGCAGATGTTTTGCAACAGTGGATTTCAATTAATGCCACAGGAGAAACATTTGTGTTTCCCACAGTAGTGGCAATTTATTACGGTCAACAAAATCTCCCCATCAGCCATTACCCTAAGTGCCATAGAACGTAGAGTCTAAGGCACTACAGATTTATGGGAGTGCATTTGTTTACAATGAAAAGGGCAACATAGTTAAAAAAAGTTGACAGGATAAACTTGTATACTTGATAGAGCTTTAAATTTAGATGATAAATGTTTTTGTCTATTTACCCTGATTTCTCATGCAGCAAAAAATGTGTTTAATGCAGACATGTTATACTGTTTGTCTCTATCATGGAAAAAGCAGCAGAATGGTTAATTATGGGAAATTGATGGTATTATTCTCAAGAATGCACTGAGCAACCAAGGAGTAGTCTGATAAAGTGATTTACAGCTCTGTTATGTCTGCTTAGAGAATGATTCTGAAAGTGATAGTGTCTAGAGGCAATTTTTGTGGTTTCATTAAAACATGTAATGCCTCTTGAGTACAGGTATAACCTTGGTTTAATTGATCAAAATCTGTATAAAGCAGAAAATATGCTGGAAGCAATCATTGCACTTTTACCCAAATTGCATATTTTATTACAATATACTGGGCTACATTAAAATAGTCAGTCTAGTCCTTTTATAGCACCTTAAAGTGGAAGTGTAGCATCCGCTAAATAATTAGCTGCATTATATCATAATTGATAGGGCTGGATAGTAATGTTGCTTTTTCTTAGTAACAGTCTGAAATTGAAATGCAAAACAGGATACATTCCCAGAAGGCTATTTATTACCCTTCAACTCATAGCGTATGAGTTTTCGGAAAACATTAATCATGTGGTTGTATGACGCCCTCAACCTCTACAAATGTGTGACATTGGAATAAGCAATCAGGTCTTCTTCTTGTCCAAAGAATCTGAGCTTCAGCTTTTTTATTAGTTGCCCCCTATCTGGTATCCATGCATTTATGATTGTATCAGTTACACCAGTCAGGTCAACAAGATGTCCATATAGTCAGGACTTCATTATAGTTGTGTGAGTGTCACAAACTAGCTTGCCATCAATAACAACTTTATAAAACCCTAAAATGCTTGCCTTTACTTGACAATATGTAAGTCTTAATGCTAGAAGCTTCTGAAAGACTGTATCCAACACATCACTCTAAATATACTAGTGATAGACATTAATACTGAATGTTAATGAAAGGTGTCATGCATGCAAAGAAAATATTTACTAAAATACATGCTCATTAAAATATACTACTGCCAGGAGTGATTTATAGTTTTTACTGTGGGGTTATGTTCTTTTGCAAACAAGATGTATAGGAAACATTAGAATATGTTTTAAGATTCACACTTAACTAAAATGCAATTTGTTGTTTTTTTCTTCCTTTTGATTTGAGATATGATCAGCTTAAGTAATGAAAGAAAGAACAGTCTCTCAGTCCAACCAATTGCACAGCCAGCACCCACAGCAGTACACCACAACCTCCCATTGCCAGTATCTATTTTGTCCCCATTATCTCAGCATTTCAGTCACCCTATATTGCCACATTCCTCCAGTCTTCCAAAAAATAAATCACACCCTAAAATGTCTTGCATTCCCAGCTTCGATATAGGCCCAATAAAAATGAGAGGATTTCAGTGGCCTTCCTGTGGCACCAGTAACAAATATTGCATTGATTCATTCTATATCTCATCTGAATGAATGGTTCTGCTACTATCAACCAAACACTGGCATGTATGGCAACAGGAACAAGGGTGTTACACATTTTATTCACCGGAGTAACAGCAGTTGGTTGGGTTTAAGTCACTATCTTCCAAGCCATAGTATGGAGGAGGGACTAAAAAGTATTTTATTAACACATTCATGCCAAGTCTCTAGACCTAATATCCCCAAACTTTTGTGCCTGCGAACCACATTCAAATGTAGTAAGTCTTGGACTGCCACAACTGGGAAAAACGTTTTTCTAAGCCCTTTTGAACTGCCAGCCTGCCACAGTCTCTGTTTGACATAATATTAGACTTTTTGACTGATTTTCAAAGCTACTGTAGATGTTTGAAGTGAGCAACTGATTTG
The DNA here is from genome assembly GCA_024363595.1 of Xenopus borealis. Classification (NCBI taxonomy): domain Eukaryota; kingdom Metazoa; phylum Chordata; class Amphibia; order Anura; family Pipidae; genus Xenopus; species Xenopus borealis. The sequence goes on from CM044439.1 coordinate 4,467,437, forward strand.
AGACCATTGGGAGCAATATTAAAGGGGGTGATCAGTAGCAGGTTACTCACAAGACACTAATTGGGACACTGTTTGAGACAAAATGCAAGGCTCATTATCATTAGATATAGATATGTTCACCTATTTAGGTCCAGTGTTATGCTTTTTGACACTAAATGGCTGTTTAAGACTCAAGCTTGAATTGGAACACCGGGAAAAACCCAGTAGGCCCTTTCAACCCAGACCCACTCCCTGTGCTTCTCCCTTACCTCCCCTACTGGCCCCATGTACATTGAGTCAAGAAACAAAAACAAGGTGCAAAGGGGGACTGGAGTTGCAGTTGTGGTGGGGAGGGGGGGATTGTGGCTGGTATAGGAGGCCAGGAGGGGGATGTGAGGCACTTGAGGGAACACTGAGAAACATAACTGTAAATGTGACACAGACCAACTAAGCATTCAAATTAGAACAATACAAAACTACAATTAAAACAAGAACAGCTAAAAATTATAGTGTATGTGACATCTGTCTCTTACACCATGATGGATAATAAAAATTGATTATTTTAAATAAATTTAATTGTTGGCTTAGTCCATTGTAGATAATGGAAAATTGTAACTAATGGAATTGTATCAGTTATATTATATTTCTTGCAGACTGCCAAAATAGTAATGTGAGCATTCATATTGTAACTGGGGGGTGGGTGGCTTTGAATCCCTGTTTTTAATCATAGAATATTAATTTGTAATCATGACTATTATGAATATGAATTATGTTACTGGCACAAGAACAAAGATAATGGAATCTTACAAAGGACTTCGTGATATCAACTCCTGTGTGTGAGAACATGTCAGATCATCTGATTAAAGAGTTCATACTGTCTCTCTCTGGGTCCCATTGAATATTTAAACAGGTAGTTCAGCTAGTACAAAGGAAAGGAATTGATGGAAGATTCCACTAATAACATAATAAGTGATGGGGAGGGGATATTGATGTGCAACAGATGCTCAGGGAAAATGATGGTGGGCATGAAACCTTGGTAATCTTGGAAATCACTGTGGCCAAAATATAAAATATTCCACCGAATATTTGTATTCATTGCATGTTTATATATATATATATGTATATATATATATATATATGGAACATGGAGGAGCACTCACCAGACAAAAACCACAGGTAAAATGTGTACAAAATAGTAAAAAAATAGCGCACTCAACAGGCAGACAAATTTCTGAAACTCCATATAAAAAATTATCGAAACGCATTGAAGTCAATGGGCAGCATTTTTTTTGTCATGGCAAAGTTTCCACTATAATTTTTCGCCGCAGTTTTGCAAAAATATTCGCAGGCGGGGAAATGTGGAAATTCACCACAAATCCATGCCTGGCAAAGTAATTCGCCAATCAATAATAGAGAGTAATGCTGAATATTCTGTACTTGTAATGTAGGTGTTTGCTTAGGAATTCAACACTGAGTCACAACTGTGTAACCAGACCCAGGTGGCAAAAAAATGATTACACAGTATGACTTATATACCAAGTAACTGTCATGTGTAAGTGATGATGGAATAAATATATAAAAAGGACATGTAAATGTTATTTCTCATAGAACCAATTAAGAAGCAAATAAGATACTTTAATTAATTATATCATACTTACTTCATAGTTACATAGTTAAATTGGGTTGAAAAAAGATAAAGTCCATCAAGTTCCACCCCTCCAAATGAAAACCCAACATCCATACACACACACCCCTCCAAACCTTCACATAAATTATATATGGCCATATACTAACTATAGCATTTAATATCACAATAGCCTTTGATATTGTGTCTGTCCAAGAAATCATCCCCCTCTTATAGTCATTAACAGAATCAGCATCACAATATCACCCAGCAGTGCATTCCACAACCTAACTGTTCTTACTGTGAAGAACCACCTACTCTGTTCCTTTAAATGAAAGTCATTTTCTTGTAGTCTGAAGGGGTAGCCTCTGGTGCGGTGATCCTCTTTATGGATAAAAAGGTCCCCAGTTATTTGTCTAAAATGTCCTATAATGTATTTGTAAAGTGTAATGATGTCCCCTCACAAGCACATTCTTATAAGTAACATATATGAGCATAGCACTGCTCCTACTCAACAACAGATTCTGTATAGTGATAGGCGAATCTGACCCATTTTGCTCAGCAAATGCTTTAAAGTCAATGGGTATATTGACTATGAGTAACATTTTTTTCTTTCTAGTAGAGTCTTGCCATTTTTCCATGAGAAAATATTTTTTATTATCTGTTTTTATGATTTACAATGAGAAATAGCTTTGATTCTCTTATAACTACACTGTGACTATGTACAGTAGGTTTTTGTATTCAGTACTGGACTCTTGTTAGAAAAGGGCATGTTAGCAAAGTTCAAGAGCTGAATGGTGTTAATGGTCTGTCTCGAATCCCTGTTGTTGACAGGGAGGCAGTCTAATAATAAATAAATAAATCTTGCACTATAATATGCTTATTTAGCACAAGAGTGAAAGTCCTGATTTAATTATTCCACCGAAACCAATGAATTCCTAGTAGTGCACATCACAAATGACTTAATTTGCAACTTTTCTCCAGGGCAAAATTATCAGGGCTTGTGTTGCTTGTAGTCAACCCACTCTCTTCACAGCATTAATATATTCTGCAGAAACATAAAATAGGAGAGAAAATCAGTAAACCCAACTCTTATGCTCACCTTGAACAATTCTGGAGTTTATTTACATGCATGGAGCATAAACATGCATAGACTTTGTATACAGTAGAACCCCCATTTTACGTTTTTCAGGGGACCAGAAAAAAATGGTGTAAAATCAGGGAAAACTTAAAATCAGGGAAATGTATTATGCATAATATATAGGTGGGACCACAAAATAACAATGTAAAATGAGGGAAAACTTAAAATCAGGGGATATAAAATGGGGGTTCTACTGTATAAGAATAGTATACTGAAATCTCTTTGGAAAAGTCTTCTTGATACAAAAGTAAAAATATACTTTTTTGTAAGTGAATTGCAATATACAGAGCTGTATTTTCCATCAACCTTTTCATTTTACATATGAATTGAAGGATGTGTAAGAAAGCCTTTCCCAACACACATTATGAAACAGATGGAAGTTGTCCACCAGCAAAGCTAGCAAAGCAGGTAACTACTGAGGTTTCAATGACACAGTGATGCTGCGTGAAAATGCCCTTGCTAGCCAATAATATTCAGTATTAAAGTATGTTTTTCTTATTTAAAGGTTCAAGGCACATTATAGGGGTTGTTTCATGGGATATTGCATTAGTTAATAGTGCTGATTAAGCAGAATTCTACACTGAAATCCATTTTTCAAAAGTGCAAACATTTCTTTAATATTTAATTTTGAAATGCCAGGTGCTCTCACTAATGTGACTTGTACTTGGATAAACTTCAGTTACTCTTTTCTGCTGCACTGCAAGTTGGAGTGATATCCTCCCCTCCTTTTTCAACAGAACAACAGAAATGTAACCAGATTAACACTGCCTGAGAATAGCACTCAATATAAAAGTCCCACTGTGACTCCTCCAGTTACATTCAGCAGGAGAAACAGCTTATCTGTAAGCAGTTCCATTGTGAAGTGCTGGCTCTTTCTAAAAGCACATGATCAGGCAAATGACCTGAAAAAGAGCCCTACACAAAAATATTACAGCTAAAAGCACACTTTGTTGAGGAATAAGATGTTATATGGTAAAGTGAATTATTTGTAATGTAAACAGCTTAATTCAGAAATAAAAGTTGCATCACAAAAAAATATGTGATAATCCATTTAACTGATATCCCCTTCACCCAATAATAGGACTAATAGCATGGTACCAAAACACCACCATCCTGATCAACTCTGAATGGGAACTGAGAAAACCAAAGAGACTTAGCAAAGTCATGTGACTTTGACACAATTACAATAAACGCTAATAATAAATATGAGGCAAATCAGCCAATCAACTAAAATCATAAAACCACTTTACTCTTTGCTTTCAAGTTTTCTTTTCACTTATAAAATAAACTTTGTTCAACATTAAATACCATCTTATGGAGAGTGCTTTTAATGCTGATACTTTCCTGTGTGCCATGGATGCTAAAGTGCAGCTTATTTTCAAGCTATTTTTCAAGTATCTTTTTACAATTAATCACGCATAAAGAGAGGTAATTTGGATTTTGAAGAAGGAGAGGTAAATTGTCTGTGATAGAACAAGAGTGTCTGAAAACATGATTAGACCACTCCAGACCATGCATGAGCCATTTGCTAATTCAGTAGGTCTTCTGAAAGTCATTGTATTGTTGAAATGCATGTTTCCTTCTGCAACAAAATATATCTAAACAATATATTCCAATTATAAGCAATTAGGCCTTTCATGGAAGGGCTGTGTCAAAGAGATATGAGGGGTCAAGTGATTACATAAACCTTGAACTCATGCAATCTGCATAATTAATTTGCCAATGTGATGTCTCAATGCCACATATCATTCAACTGGTTTATCAGAGCTGCATCACTTCTATAGAAAAGATATTTAGATCAATAACAACATAACAAGGACTAAATGATCACCCACTATGGTGACTACTTGTTCAGATGGACAAATATACATGCTTCCAAGAAAAACTATAATACTATATAATATTATAAATATATACATGGTTAGTTAAACAGTCATTAGCAGTGGTAGGTGAATTAGGGTTCTCCTTAGTTCCTGTTTCAAAAGGGACAGACCCCGCTTCAGGACCATGGACCCCAGAGGAGTGTGTCTCCATATGCAGCTATTTCCTCAAGAATGTCTCTTTTTTGACTCATGAAACTGCTGTAGGGGAGCTGCTTTTGCATTTATATTAATAGCTGTGGCAGCAGCTGCAAAGAATAACATGTCAATATATGTTGTTTCTGTTCCTAAACAAATATTTTTTATATATAGTATAAGAAAAATATACATATAGATTTTTTTTTACTTTTTCCTTAGTTGCTCTTTAACACTGCAGGTAGCAGTGGTTTTTGTTTTTATGGTCCCACAGCTCAATGCTGGGGTAACCCTTATCACACTATCCTTATAACTGCAATCCTTCTGCAATTCATGTTTTTATTTCTGGTGCATAGATATGAAGAAATATTTAATTTTATTTATTAATTTTTATTTAATTTTAGGCTTGAATTGGGAAAATTAAGTATACATGACAATAAAATGGGTGATTTATCAACAATTTTACCTCAATTCAATCATTTTTCTCTAAACACACTGAATTCAAATGATGCTTTCAAAAGCAACTAAATTTGGCATCTATAAGCTGGCAAGTTCAACATTCAAGTCAAAAGTCAATGGGAGCTGTCTGTAGCCAAGTTAAAGTATAAAAAAAACAAATTTGAGGTATTCAAGTTATTTTTCTTGATTTTAGTCAAATTATTTGGTTTTAAATTTCTAATAATAAAGTAAACATTCAAATTTTTTTGTTGAACATTCTAAATTCTAATTCTAAAGGTTTTAGAGATTTTGCAAACCATGAATAAACATCCCAAATGCTATGGGAAAAAGGCCTTCTTAATAACCATAAACAAAGTGGCTTGTGTTCTTATACAGGGATCCATTTTCTAGCCCATAAACTCTAGGAGGGTAATTTATCAAAGGTCGTGTTTTATAGGTTTGTGAGTTTTAATATCTTGAATGAACTCAAAACTCAAATGTTTTCTGATTTAAGAAAAAAAATTGAATGGGGTGAAAAACCAGAACACTTAATTAATTGAGTTTTCGAGCAAAACCCACTGAAAAAAACCTGAACATCATGAAGACTGAAAACATCTTCAAATGGTTGAAGGGACCTCTGCCACTGACTTCTACTTGACCACAACAGGCTTTACCTGGAGTATTTTCAGATTCAAGCTATTTCCAGGTTTTTCAGTAAACTTGAAAAATTTGAATCAAAGCATTTACTTTATTTAGGCACACATTGTCATTCAGAAAGACACTGCCTAGTTGAATCATGATGTGTGTCTCAATAAAGCCAATAATAATAAAGTTAGCAATCTCAACTGATTCCTCGGTCAGTGCTGGACCAACGAGTTAAACTTGTGTGTTTGAATGTGTCTGTGTGTATTGTAGAGTTGCTGTGACACAACACTACAAGTGTGCTCCACCAGTCTTTATTCCTTAAATTTGTTGGGAAAAATATGTATTCACAATGCTAAACAACAGACTTTTTGCTTTGCTTGCAAACGTCAAAACTGTTGGTCACTAAGATGAATATTGCAGGAAATAAGTCACAGCAAGTTTTCTCTCTATGTTCCTCTCCTGTGGTGCCCAGCAACATATTGATTTTGCTCATCTGGTTCCATTAAAGTCAAACCTTTGACCCAACAGAAACGTAAGCTTGAATGTTCTGGGATACTGGTTCAAGACACTAGGGGACATGTTTGCAGTTGTATTTAGATCAAACGTTAAGTTATTACATGATTAAAAAAATATGAAAAGAAAATATCTGTGGGTGGGAGGAAAGGGAGGAAAGGATTGTCTCCATCTTTTTTTACATAATGATCAATGCTACATCATGGCTCAATTACTAAAGATTTATAAATGCTACCCACAGAGTAGAGAGTAGTGATGAACCCAACATTTTTAAAAGTCAGTGATTTTTAACTGCATTTTTTTCTTGTAAAATGCCTTCAAGTTAGTGGTCTTATTAGCTGTGCTTCTGGGTTTTTTTTTTTTTGCACAATGGGTATTTCACTGGCTTTTTCATGCAAAATGCATTGTCAGTGGGTGGTTGTTTTTTTACAGTCATTTATATCTAACTATTTCTTTATAAAAAAATTTGTAACAAAGGTTTTTTTGTGCGGCTTTGAGCATAAAATGGCTGACAAAATGGATGACAAAATGCTAAATTTTGCCAGGGATTCATGTGTGGTAAAAACATTTTCACATCTCTAGTAATGAGTGCTTTCATTAAAGTATTTCTCACTGATGATGTATATACAGTACATGAGCTGGAGATACACCAACCAACAATATGTCGTTGATGAACTAAAAGAAACTGTGAAGTTTGCAGATGGCTTCAACATTTAACATAGCCTGAAAGACAACCAGCTTCTGTGCTTATTTTATGGAGCAGTTTAAAGCCTCCTGCTTAAAGACTTGTGTTTTTGCATTGTTGAACCTGAAAGGGCTATTAAACGTGTTTTTTAATAAACACTTTTAATCTAAGTCTGGGGGAACATTACTTTAAAATATTTTAAAATGGTCAAGGCATTCAGAACCCCATAAGGTGATAACTGGCAATTTAAAAAGTGAGCTTGTGACTATGGTTTCCAAAATTTTGCCTTTAATAAGTGACACAGACATAAGCATTCAGACAAACATTCACATACACCCATACATACTCTATTATATCAGAAAATAAAAACAAACACTTTCATTCTTACTTGGTATAGCTTACTGCCCCATAAAACTAATGGTCCATTTCTGTAGCAGTAGAACAAGAACGCTCATTGAGAGCATGAATCACACAGACAGAGTCTTCTAGGAGCCAATGTGGCTAATAGCCAGCGTATAATGTTAATGCACTTGTAAAAAGAGCCATGGGCTAAGTAATTCAGACTTGGAAAAGAAAAAGGGTAATCACCATTTGGAAAGAGTTGAAATTGAAAGTCGGAGCATAAGCCAGGCAATACAAGTTACTTCTTCCTTGTCCTCGGGAAATAATCATGGTTAAACCTAAAATGGTGTGGTGGCATTGTTCATTGTAATGAGCACATAAACAAATAGTTTCATCCTATTAATAAGCACATTTATATCTATTTGCACATCATGGCTACAGGTTTGCAAGATGACAGTTAGAAAGGGGAAAAGTCATTATGAATATAGGAACAAATGCCTTTAGTCAATATATATGCAATTTTACTCAATTTTAGACTCAATTATACAAACTACTTAATTCAAACACTTCTCATACACAAAGAGGCAGATATATCGATTCATACATTTGAGGAAAACAATCTTGATTATGAAATAAACATTTCTCAAGTATTAGCATTAGGTGAATTTTTGCCGACGGCTAATTTTTGGTGAAGAAAAATAAGTCAGATTCACCCATCCCTAGCATTTCTAAGGGGAAAACTCGAACAAAAGTTACAAATATCTTTAGAAACTAGGGTTACCATTTGTCCTGGACAGCTCAGTTACGGGAAGGTTTTTCTAGGAGATTCTCCTAGATTGACATTCCAATTGTTGATTGCTGAGTCATATTCTCACCCTACCTTATCAGTAATCTGACCAACAATGTTAGAAGTCCACATTTTGATGTAATTGACACACCGCCTCTGTCCAGATAACATGGCCCAAATAGTGGCAAGCCTAGTAGAATATAAACAGAATATAAACCATAACAAATGCTACTGTACCTCTTAATAACAGGGAATACATTGCACGTTCAGAAACACAATCTTGTTGTTCACCAACACAACATACCATAACACAGTGTGAATTACAATGATAACGTGAGATCATGGCATGGTAATGGTGGGACATGTGAGTCATCTGAGCCAATTGCTTTAAAGATTTCAGTTATATGGAATGCCCCATAAGCTGCTCATCAGTTACTTGGTTTTGAAGCATAGGTGGAGGTGAAATTCCAGTTATATGTTTACTGTTGATGGGACTTATCAGTGCAGTGTGGAGCAAAGAAAACAGTTTCACACAATTTTCTTTTGAGAAGAACACAAAAAACTGATTGGCTACTCATTGAACTACTTTAAAATGCATAACCTTACCCTCAACCAGAATTCAGTACTACCCCCTCACATGCTGTACATAATGCATACATGATATATATGAATGTATGTACAGTGTGTTTTTTTTTAATATAATTTAACATATATATAGCAAGAATGTGCAGTTCAGCAAAGGTCAATCTGATAACATATAGATATAGAGCAGTGATCCACAACTAGTGGCTCTTGAGCAACATGTTACTCACCAACCACTTGAATGTTGCTCCCAGTGGCCTTAAAACAGGTGCTTATTTTTCTAGTCTTAGGGGCAAGTTTTGGCTGCATAAAACCAGATGTCCTCCCTAACAGAGCCTTCTGTAGGCTCCCAATCTACATAAGGAATACCAAATAGTCAAACACAGTCCTCATTTGGCACCCCCATGGACTTTTTCAGGTGTGTGTTGCTCCCCCAACTTTTTTCTACATTTGAATGGTACTCACTGGTAAAAAAAAGGTTGTGAAACTCTACAATAGAGAATAGGTGGCCCCAAGATTGAAGGAAGAGGGGGGAGAAACTGTAATCATTTGGGGGTTGTTGGTAACTGAACATCCACAGGTTTTCTAATCTATGGGGCACATTTATAAAATTTGTGTTAAGAGATCAAATTTGGCATCTTCGATCATCGAATACCGGATATTCGAATCATCAAATGGATCGAATGATCGAATATTCGATCATTCGATGATCGAAGGATTTTAAATTTATTTGAATGTCTACTTCGCCAGATTGAACCTACCGAATACCAATAAAAGCCTATGGGAACCCCCCCATAGGCTTCTTTTGCAAAGACTTGCTCGAATACCATTCGTACAATCGAACGCCTCGATCGTTTCGAGAAATCGAATATCGAACAAAAAGATAGCCTAGAACTATTCCATAATCATTCCATAGTCAAATGCTTATCGAATTTCAAGGGGATTCGAGGGATTTTAGGGGAATTTTAGTAAATTTGTCCCTTAGTGTACTCTAAAAGATATAACAATTTAAATGCAGTGGATATCCTTTGTGCTTAGGGTTTGTGGAAAATGCTGTCTCTTCTCTATCCTCAGACCAGACCTGGATCCATCAGTGTCTGCATTGTATTTTGCTTCATGCAATTACTGGAACCTCAGGAGTCCTTCAGAAACCATCAGAGAGCTTTTCTTTTTTTTATTTCTCATTCCACTTAAAACGGCAGCCTCATAAATCAAGTGACAGGCAAGGAGAAATTAAAAGCACTTTTTATTTTGCAAAATCATAAACTAGATTTTAACAACAATAAAAAAATACATTCTTTTAGCATCATGATTCAGATCTGAGATGCGATTTGATCTTTATATTTATATATAGTTTTTAATTATTGAGGTATAGTTGCCGAAAGTTTGGAAGAATGTAATGATTGATGCCTGACCCCAATTGTTCTCTGTTTTGCTCTGTAACTTTGGAAACACACCAGCTTCAAATAATGTTCTTTCTCTTCTGGCTGTTCAGCTAAAATGCAGGTTACAGTCTCATAATGAACCAGATTATATACTTGCTTATTATAAACCTGTCGTTTTCCAAATCCCCTGCAATTTCCAGGTGCACAAATGCCACTAAATTGTAAAGTAGTGACTTAGTCATTGTTGCAGTCTATTTTGATTCATTACTCCCCTTCACTGGCTCATTGATGTGCAACATGTATTTTTCCTGGATTTTCTTGGAGCTGGCACAGATTTTGTGAAATCACCGTTGTTTGTTAGATCAAAAAAAATAAATTCTTCAGCCTGAAAGAAATGAGAACACTTTTTAAAGTTTGCTCAGTTTGTACTTTTTAAGTTTTTTTAAGAGGGAACTGGTAACTCAGTGCATCCCGCAATAAAACCATGACAAACACATAATGTAGGGTTTTGCAACAATTAATAGTCCCATCCCAACAACAGCCAAAATTTAGGCGTTTTATAAAAAAAGTAATTTCTACCTGAATTGTCATGGAGCATTGCTATTTTTTTCATGTTATTAAAATGCTAAGTACTTTTTCTAGATTTTTCTTCATGAATCTGTAGAATGAAAAATATCACAGAGCATTTCTCCTTCTTGTTCATGCTCTTAAATGTATCAATAAATGTATCATGAAAATGCCTGAGGAATTTTTTCTAGAGTTTTCTACCACTATTTCCCATGTAAGTAATGTCGTGAAGCATTTCTACATTTTTTTGATTTATCATTTAACCATGTCTAAAATGATTTTTCCTTGTGTACTAGGTACTGGAAAAGCAAATAAAGAATTCTAGAGAAAGTGTAGCGATAGAAATAATTGAAGTCAAAAACATAAAGCAGGAGTTCCCGACCTTTCTTGCTTTGGGGACTTGAATGTTGAGGGGGGTCTACAGGGGTTGGTACGGCGGTCGGTGGGGAACTGTAGAGTCAGGAGGTTGGCATACAATTCAGTGTGCCGGCATACAATTCTGGTGCGCTGGCATCCATTTTGTCCCTCCGGCATCCATTATGTCGCACCTTGTAAAGTCTCTGCGGCCCACTCCAGGACTGCCCAGTGATTGGGGATCCCTGACATAAAGGATAATGTGGCAACTGATTTGAATGAATCTTTTTTGTTGAAAAACACAGGCAAGAAAAATTTAGCTATAAAGGTAACTACAGGAGAATGGGATTTTTTTCCGCTGCACTTGATTCAATTTGCACCTTGGCTTTTCAAAAATGTTTTATGATTTGTTCAAATTGTCAATTGCGCCTTAACCTTATTTTTTTTAGTCCGTGCTAGAAGATGCTCCCAGATGGCACAAAACCAATCACCAAGCCTTCAAAAAATCCTTGTAGTTAAAACCCTGAAGGCACATAAAAATCATAGATTAAGAAGCAGCCATGAAATCAATTACCTGTTGAATTATGGATATTAACTTACCTTGTTCTTGTAACTCACAAAGGCGACAATAATTGCATCTGAAATACTAACTCCAGGCAACAGAACATTCCATTACATTCCTCAATATGTAATGAAAATGTTTTCAGGCTGAAGACCCTCAGATGTAAACATTGTACATGCTCTAATTCCCCAATGTGGTCCCATAATCAAAGAATGCTTGACTCTTGCCTGTTATGAGCTCCTCGGGACAAAGGGATGTTCCAGCACAAATGGAATTCCCACAATACCAGATTTTTAGGGTAAATGTTTGGAAAAGTAGCTTTTTAAAGGTATCTGCCTTCATCACCAATAAGGTTTTCCAATCAATGAGACAATCTCATATTTCAACAAAGATCATGGTGGACCACAAGACTAGATGTATCCCTATCCTTGCCATTCAAGAAAATTGAATTCCATTTTAATATCACTGGTATTCATGGTCTATAGCACATTACAGTATCACTGAAGGTGTGCATGTGGAAATTATTACATAGTTCCCATATATTATATATATCTATATCTATCTAACTGTAGAGCTGTTGATATTATGTCTGTCCAAGAAATCATCATAGCCCCTCTTATAGTCATTATCAGCATCACAACATCACCCGGCAGTGCATTCCACAACCTCACTGTTCTCACGGTGAAGGACCACCTACTCTGTTCCTTTAAATGAAAGTCCTTTTTTTCTAGTCTGAAGGTGTGTCCTCTGTCGTGGTTATCCTCTTTATGGGTAAAAAGGTCCCCTTCTATTTGTCTATAATGTCCTCTAATGTATTCTATCGATTTGGATTTTTAAATAAATCTCATGACATTCGTAGTAGTGTTTTGGAGTTTACATGTGGTTTCAAAAACCACTAAAACTATGAAAATTAGACTGTTGATAAATAGACCCTCAAGAGTTTCTTTGTCTCTGGTAATTTATTTATGAGTTATTATTATTGTTATGTTATGTTTACAGGTATGGGACCTATTATCCAGAATGTTAGGGACCTGGGGCATTCCGGATAACAGGTCTTAGGTAATTTGAATCTTCACACCTTAAGTCTACTAGAAAATCATGTAAACATTAAATAACCCCAATAGGCTGGTTTTGCCTCCAATAAGGATTCATTATTTCTTAGTTGGGATCAGGTTCAAGCTACTGTTTTATTATAATAGAGAAAAAACAAATCACTTTGAATTTTTTTTGATTATAATGGAGTCTATGGAGTCTATGAGAAACAACCTTTCCGTAATTCAGAACTTTCTGGATAACTGGTTTCCGGATAACGGATCCCATATCTGTATCTGTTGGATAATGATATCGGTACTCAAAGAACTAAAATACACTGTATAAATTACTTTCACAGATGAATTAAAATAAATAGAGTGAGTATATATAGAATGTTGAATCTCATGTCAGAATTTCTGAGTATCTAAAGCCCAGGCAGTAATCAGACAATTTGATTTGTTGGGGGATGACAGATGGTCACCCTTGGCATTATGTAAATATTCTGTTGTAAAACATGATTATGACCAGGATAGAAGGAGAGATCACACAGTTAACATGAACCATTATTTCTACCATCTGTAAACACTTGTTTATTGTCTAGGGTTGCAGTCTACAGAAGAACAACAATCAGTGATCTACAGCCTCCTGGGCTGGTTTATTAACACCAGTGCTACATTGCACCAGAGAATTTACCAATAGCAACCAATCAGTTTTGGGTTTTATCCATCTACTGCAAGTTACAAAATGAAAAGATATTATTGGTTTTTATGTTATTTTACTAGTGTACCTTAGCATAGGTTGAGGGTGCATTGTGAAGATGGTTAGAATTATATGGAACATATGGAAGGATAAATATACTGCTAGGGTCATTTATATAAATGTGAGAAAAAGAGATTTTAAAAAGTTTTTAAAGTCACATGACTTTGTAATCAGTTTAGCTAGGCCCTTAGGATTCTGCTGAAATATGCAAATTGTTCTGGAAAATAAATGCTTAATTTTGGATTTAGTGCATCCCTAGTAGTGACCACAAAATTATAATACACATAATACTGATCAGTTTCCCAACAACATAATAGTTATACCCTCATTGAGACTCATCGGTTGAATGCAGCATTTGCCAATGAGCATAAGTAAAGCCAGAGAAGTGGAGTAACTAAAATGCAGCAAGCCCCTGAACAGTCAAGCCCAAACAGTCACAGGGTCTGCTGAATAGTTCTCCCTCCTCAGTTCTTACTGATGCCCTTCTCCACTCACTGCAAACTAATGAGTGAAGAAATTAAGTCAAAGGGGGATGGGGCAAGAAGTAGGGAGTACACATATTTGACTTTGTGAGATAGGCCCCATGAAGACTTTTTGGTATGGCATTCCAACTCTGCTTAGTTATGCCTCTAGAAGTTTATTTTAGTTAATGAAATACACTTCTAATTCATATGAGGAATTCTAAGAAGAAAACCCAGGATTTCTCCTAACATGTCCATTTAGAAGATATAAACATTCAGAAGTAAATTCCTAAAATAGGCCTAATTAACACTCATTTGTAAAGGAGATACCATGTGATGTAACACTATCAGACTATCTAGACCTACACTCTAGACTATCACACCTCATCTAATTATTGCCTCCAATTACATTAAAGAATCATAATGGTTATATACCCACTCTGCTACATCACAATGTACTTTTTAAGTCTCTAAAATATATTTTCTACAATGTAAACAGATATATTATTGATAATTTACAAATAATTCATTGTTTACTAAATATTTGAAATGATTGGAATGGAAAAAGTCATACCTATTTGCCTGCGTTTGTTAGGAATAATGTGTTTTTATTCTTGCACTATGGAAGCTTCCGCATGGAGAGGGTTTATATTTATGTTTATATCTTCAGCAACAGGTTTGGTATGAGTTGTGGCTTAAGGAAATTAGAACACAATCCATTAGATAACCTCCTGGTATTTCAAGTTCATGTTTGAATAATTTAGTAAGATGGATGATACCGAAAGTTCTCTCTCTGTCTTCCATTAATGACTGCATTAAGTATCAGTTGAACTAAAGAAGGCTCTTGGATGAGTGGTGAAAACTCCAGTTGTTTTAAACTTAACTTTACTAGATACTGAATATGAATACCTGGATAAATGACCCATAGACCCATTTGATTTCAGTATTTTTCAATTATATTGTCTAACTCCTTATAAATGCAATCCATTTATCTCCTTTCAGTTTCACTTCATGTTAGGTTACAATAGAAGGAAAGGTGAGAATGGCAAGTTTTTGGGAATCCCCAAATACTATAACAGCTAGGCAGATAGTGTTGTGCATGGCTGTGTTTACCTGTTAATTCTAATGCTCATCTGTCTCCCTGGGTGAGGGCATATGCAGTAGAGACATTGTTGAGACCATGCCCAAACCTTTACCTGGTTCAGAAGAGCATTGGAAATAACAGATAATATGGCAGATAATGTGCCACCTTGGGAATCCCCTCTTAGCAATTAGAATCACTGGGGGTGCATAACCAGTTGGCACCCCCTCCAGTGATTTTAGTTTGGATTGTTCTTTAATGTTGTAGTGGTTGAAAGAAAAAGATTAAACTACTGAGAAACATGATGTTTTTTATGACTGTTTTAGGAGAAACAATAAACTGTGCTGCTTGCAACTTGGCAAAGAGAGTGGGGAAAATTCTGGAAGAAATAAAAGATTAAAAACAAATAATTACAAAATAATTATTATGAGGGCACCTCAATCATCGCATAAACGTTATAGTCAAATTAATACTATTAGTTTATTTGGTAGCAACACATATTGTAATGCTGGCCCATTATTAATGTAATTTGATATTTTATGATACAGTGCTTTTTAGATATGCAGCTGCTTTATACAGATGGTAAATATGCTTCGTACAGCAGTGCAGCCCAATCACAGGGTTCAGTGTTAGAAAAAAATTAAACTGACCAGCATAATGGTATAGGGTTTTTTAATGCTCGCAGAAGAAGTAAGTAGAATTTGCCAGGTGTTCATCTGGTACCACCAGAAGAACATTTTATGAGGATATTTGAAAGCACCAAGACACCACTAAAAATACAGAGTTTGATAGGGGAAATGCTGTCAAGAATATCTAGCATTGGTCAAGTCTTGACACAAGAGATTTATGCACAACATGTTCCAGAATGTGTATCTGCATTTCAAAAAATGCCCTTTGAGATCAATAGCAGCTAGTGTTAACAATATGTTTTCTATAGAAATCAGTGGTATTGTGAGGCATAGGATATGGTGTGGAAGTCCTTCCTTTACAAATATCAACTCCCACCTAAACAAGATACTGTATGCTGTAAATACAAAATACTGTATATTGAATTACAAGATCACAGGTATATAAAAGCCTTGTGTAAAGGAGCTTCTATTGACCCAAATAAATATATAAGGAAGAAATTGAGAATGTTTTCAGTCATTCTTTTACATTTTCAATCTTAAAACCTAAATTGAATGACAAGGACAAAAGTATTGGTGAAAAAAAAAAATTCTATTTACACAAATAAGCATATCATACAATATTTAGGGAAACAAAGAATCCACTATTTTGGGATTTGGCCAAACCCCAAAATTCTTTGTAAGGGCTAGGGCAGACGGGGAGATTCGGGGGCATTTTGTCGCCTGGCAACTTATCGCCGCAACTTGTAGCCCCCGAACCTCTCCGAATAGCCAAGTCCTGAGGCGCACCGGCGTTACTTGAAAACACCGGCGCCTATTCACACGCAGCGGTGCGATTTTTGAAATCGCTCCAAATTGACTCGCGAGTCAATTTGGAGCGATTTCAAAAATCGCGCCGCTGCGTGTGAATAGGCGCCGGCGTTTTCAAGTAACGCCGGTGCGCCTCAGGACTTGGCTATTCGGGGAGGTTCGGGGGCTACAAGTCGCGGCGATAAGTCGCCAGGCGACAAAATGCCCCCGAATCTCCCGTCTGGCCTTAGCCTAAAAGATCTGGTTGAATGTTGGACTGAATCGTAATTAGCATATGCAACTTCGTTGTGTTTGCAATTATGATTTTTTTTACTTCCTTGTTTTGTGATGAAAAATCACATGATTTTAAGGATTCAGATTCAGTTCTGTAATGCACAAGGAATGTTAGAAAAAAACTCTAAAACAGAGATTTAAAGGCTTACTTGGCCAATTAATAAATTAGTAGCATCAAAGTAAAAATACTTGACACCGCATTTCCTTGAGATTCTAGCAGAGATGGCACCATTAGATGCATCTCTGATGGTTATGACAACAGATCACTTACACCCATGGTGTCCACCCAACTAAAGTGAGAATCTTTACACATTTTGCCTCATTAAACGTTCATCAAAATAATGAAGTGGTGGAGCACCTCTGTCTGTTTGGTATGGTTAATTTGTAAATATATGAATATATGATTTTTTTGTGCAACAAATAAACATTTCATATGTGTAACTGCATACTGCTCAGAGCCGGATGCGCTGGGCAGGTGCCCCTAGGCTGCGTGGTTGTGGCTCAAGCGCCTTAAGAGCAGGAGCACTGGGGAGCAGCACATCCTCGGAACTACCCACAGAAGGGCGGGGTGGCATGCTGCCCATAAATATCTGCTGCCCTAGGCCCGGGCCTATCTGGCATTGCCACAAATCTGGGCCTGTTACTGCTTGTATTAATATTTTGTTTTGCCATAATCAGAGGGTACTGCAGAACTGATGCAACCCTGTGAATGTAGGCCATTCAAGATCTTCCTTGTAGCTTGATTTGTTTTTGTGCTTGGCTGGCCTGCTCCCTGTGAGCTTTGGGCTTCTGTATATGTTTAGTAAACTCAAATTTTGATCAGCAAATTCTCTCTTAATAAAATAATTTCCTTGGACACCCCTCTTCCTGTTTTGCCGAACAGTTCCCTGATGCATCTTTCTTTATCCTCCAGCCAAACACAGTGGGGGTAACTTCAGCACTGTTATGGAAAATTACTTCCACAAAACTCAGCTCAGAAATTGCCAGTTTATGGGGATCTAATCATATATGGAAAATTGCTCTATGAATCCACAATGCAAACAGCAATTGACATTGGAAATGATTTTAAAAATGTAATAATAACAGTTTTAGCACACATTAAAGGATATATCAATGTAAAAAATACCATATATTTATAGGAGAATGAAAACTAAGAATCTGAAAAGTGAATATCTATTTGTTGTCATGATATTTGAAATTACTTTAATTTTGCTTAGAGTGAATGAGCAACAATGATTTATTATTGTTAGATTAGATCTCTATTACTATTATGTTTATAATCATTTATAGTCCTGTCCAACCTCTCCCTAATTACTGTATCTTTCACTCTGTCCTCAGGTCACTACTAGTGATCAGAGAGCTATTTAAATGCCAAGCCAAAGAGCTATAGAAAGAGCGAAACATTTGCTAATTTAAAAATAATTGTTGTAATTTAGTAACTTTGTATTTTATTGTTTCTAATCTATAAAAAATATTTTTCACATCCTAAAATGTAGATTATGCTAATCTATTTTTTAAATATGTGTAAACTCATTCTTGCAAAGAAATATAAAAAAAATGTAGGGTGTGTGGATATAATTATATCATAGTAGGTACTGGTTTTAAAGACAGGAGAGAAAATTAACAACACATAATGAAAAATTGGCAAAATAAATGTTTTCAAAATATAAAAGTGATTTATTGAATTAGAGAGACATTCTAGATGGAAGACAATAGATTCTATAACGAAAACTAAAATGACTTTTAATACAGTTTATGGGAAAGTTGTAGTTGATTCATGACAGCAAAACTGTGATTGGTTGCAATGGATAACTTGGTGAAGCGATTGCTCCATACTTCTAAATTGTTTTGTTATCAAAATGGATTTATGTTATCTGCAATTTTTATACAGTATGAGTATGAGTCTACTGTATATACACAAACCTCAATTATAATATAAGCAAATAGATGGATTATAGATGTTAATTGTAAGTTCAGCACCTCAAGGAACCCCACTGTTGCACATTCTCTGTACTTCCTGTGCTCCTGGCAGGCTGTCAACACCTTCACAAAGTGGGACTTTGTTTAACAGCACAGCAATGCTTCTGTAATATCAAGGATACACAGCAGGACATTTACATAGAACACAGATTTGATGAGACTGGGTTCTAATAAAGATAAAGAAATCTGTAATAAGACGTTATTATGCAACTAATCTCATCATCTATAATATGCAATGCTCTTTATCTGGTTTCACACTAAATGATCGAGAGTGCCAGTTTAAGACAAATGATGGGAGGAAAATCTGTGCTAATATGACTGATGCCTACAGCAAGTTATCTCAGCTCCAATTATTAAGAACCCCCAACATTGCAAATGCTCATGATCTTCGTTCATGAGAACAGGTGGACCTGTCAGAATGACTCATTCAATGATTGACCCATCTGTATTCATCGGAGTAGCTATGATTAGAATGAAGGAAAAAATGCAAATGTGTCAATTCCTTGGAAGCAGTGATCTTGTTGTGTTGCTTCTCTGATAAATGATGTCAATAGATTAGCCAAAACAAAGTAGACTTTTAGAATATGATAGTATATAGATGAGATAACTGTCATTTCCTGGATTGAATTTACTTATCTGGTTTTGACCTGGTCAACTCAATGGAATTTGTAGAGGTGCAACAACAATTTATAACCAGGGGTTCCAGGACAATCTGTTTTCAGCCATGTTGATTAATCATATTTTGCTTAGCTATTGGAGTATTAGATTGGGGAAGAAATTACATTCTGTCTTACTTCTGTTATACCCCAAACACTGAAAGTTATATTTATGTGTGCTCAAATGTATACATCTCAGGATAAAAGTAGAATATTACATGTTCAGAACAGATATAAATATTTTATAGTGTTAGAGTTCTTTTCTTTGTCACCTCAATTTTCTTTCCCCTTCATGTAGTAGGACCTCTCTTTTTCAATAATGAAACAATGGTCAACAACTCTGGGCTCTGTAGTTAGCTATGGCATCCACATTGTGCTAAACTAACTGTATGTGGAATTGTGCATGTTTTAAAGATGATGACAATGGATCCTTTGGAAGGCTTGGAGGGCGGCCAGCTGAAAAAGTATAAAAGCAAATTTTCTCTATGCCAGCAGAGAAGGTTTAAAAGTATAAAAGCCACCCTGCACATTTATTTAATGCCAGATGAATTCAAAATGAAATGTTAATAGTTGATATGTTTCCTTTAAGCCTTCCCACATTGCTATGAGTGATTGCAGAAAGATTCAGCCACAAAAGAGGATTGTGTACTGCCAGATGTAGGGCAGTGTGTTCTTTGATGTCAGTAACGTACAGGGAGATAGAATGGAAGGAGACAATGTGTGAGCATATTTTTAGGCCAACCATTACATGTAGTAACACTTGCTCTTTTTTATATCCTCTTTGATTTATTTCCTGAGTACAACATATATCAAGTTAGGAGGTTAGACTGCTGCAGAATAGCCACTTTCTTTTGTCAGTACTGTAGCTCTATTATTACATTTCTTGGGTTTCACCTTGTTTTATTTACAGTCTGTCTGCTGTCTTTAAACTTTCAATTCCTTTCTGGGAATCCTACCCATGTACAGTATCAATGCACTTTGTTTAGCACCCAGAACATTTATGTGTCTTGACTGTACTCAAGTAAACTGTCTTTCTTTTTCACTCTTTTACCTTTTCTTACATTCTGTCTTACTTCTGTTATACTCCAAACACTGAAAGTTATATTTATGTATGATATATATGTGTGCTCAAATGTATACATCTCAGGAGAAAAGTAGAATATCACATGTTCCTTAGAGAACAGATATAAATATTTTATAGTGATAGAGTTCTTTTCTTTGTCACCTCAATTTTCTTTCCCCTTCATGTAGTAGGACCTCTTTTTTTCAATAATGAAACAATGGTCAACAGCTCTGGGCTCTGTAGTTAGCTATGGCTTCTGCTCCAAAGTGGAGGACCAAACACACTAATATACTTGGTAGTTAACAACAGAGGTAGTGTGTTTGGCAAAGGGATTGGAAGCTGACTCAATGAAGTTTCCACTGTGAACGCCAGCCAAAATAAATTTCCCCCATGCCCAGTTGGAGTCTACTTAATCATTAGTGTTGGAGAAATGTAATTAAGAAAATGATTTCATTAACTATATATTATTCCTCTATAAGCTTCAGATAAAAGAATTTCTTTTAAAGAAAGGGGAAATAAAATGGTCTAACTATTAAATAAAGAATTATAACAACACAGTGTATAATAAATCATTCTGACATTTCATAAGATGATCTGGGTAATGGTTAATATGTTTTAGCCATCCTGTTACTAGTGAATCAATCAATTTTGAAGCCTGCATCCATTTTGATGCCCACAAATTGATGCTGGCGGCAAAATCCGTGTTTCGTGAAATTTTTTGTGTCTTTTTTTTTATTTCGTGGGAAATTCAGGAAATTCCCGGTGAAGTGAAATGGGAGAAATTCGCCCATCTCTACTTGTTACTTGTTAAAAAAATGTACAGTATTCTTGTCAGTTTTTCCTGTAATGGAATGTCCATTACTAAATTTTTTATTTTGAATAATTAATTATACAACATATATTTACCATATATATTTCTAAAACAAATGTTAAGGATATATTATAAAATTCTGTTAATCCCTTTTTGTTGTCTGCACTCACTCGTGGTCCTGACCAAGTGTTGGGGGCAAGTGCTCCTGCAGGTCTGCAGATGAGCTGACAAATAATCATAACCATATGACTTGGACAAGTTTAAAAAAAAAGTTAAACTTGTAGCTGTAGATAACAGAGAAAATACTATAATACTTCAAAAGATCTCACTAAGTTGGCTCATGTTTATCACAACTCAAACTTACTGACAACAAATATTGGTGGATATATTACTTTTAAGAACTATGATGAATACTAATGACTACTGCACCACCTGACCTGAAATTTGTTTTCACTGTACACATCACATAGAAACAAAACTTCTCTAGGGTCAAGCATTATCTCATGTATATACTATTTACTATACTTGAGTTCCATTTTATTAATGGGGGATATAGGCTGGTTCCTTAACCTCAGATGTTGTGGGTACAGGCATGGGATCTGTTATCTGTAAACCCATTATCCAGAAATTACTAAATTTTATCAAAATATACCAAATTTTAATAAATGATTTCCTATTTCTCTGTAATAACAAAACAGAACCTAGCACTTGATCCACATTAAGATATTATTTATCCTTATTGGAAGGAAAATCAGCCTGTTGAGTTTATTTAATATTTACATGTGTTTCTAGTGGATTTAAGGTACAAAGATATAAATTATGAAACCACTGGAAACCCCCAGTACCAAGCATTCTGGATAACAGGTCCCATCCCTGTACTTTCAACATATAATGCTAATATAACAGATATGGATATGTATATTTCATTTAATGCTAAACCCCCAAAATACATATATACATAGGATTATTATATTGATTTGTTTGGGACTGTGTACGCACTAAATACACCAAAATAAATATTAATAATACATCATTTTCAAAATGTTTGTGATTGGATTTCATAAAGATAACTATCAGATAAAGCTGCTATAATGGTTTGTGAAAAACATCCAGGAAATAAGACACTGTTGTTTTATTTTCAAGCTATTGTTTTCTGAGACTGAATCCCTGAAAATGTATTTTATGTAATGCTGAATAATACACTGGTAATCTACTCTTTTACTGTGCTTTAGAAAGGTATGGTTCTCAAGTCAAACTATTTTAAAGGCTGCTTTCTCACACATATGTTGTCTACCTTTCAGACTGATAGTAACTTGTATTGTTGTTGAATGTCTTTTGAGTAATCACAAAGAGTAATTGCAGTGGAACAATTTTCTAGACCATGATGTCTATCAAGCATATGTCAGGCAGATTAAGCACAAGGTGCCCTAAACTTCTAACCTATCAGAGCTAGCATTGGTGGGACTTGTCACCAAACAGATTTCTACTTATGAACATTTAGCTGTTGCTGAAGTTCCAGGACCCCCATTGTTGGATGGTGCTGTAAGATTTACTTTGACACCTAAAAGAACATTCAGTATCTCCTGCCACTGCAGAAATGCCCCTGTAGGGAACTGTGTCAGAAGATAAAATGCCGTTATATCCTGAGCATTTATTTGATCAAGATTAAGGCTCAACAGAAGCAGCAATAAGGGTGAAAAGGGTAAGGGACATCAGAAGAAAAAGGGGCATGAGTAAAAATAAATACATTAGAGAACAATGAGAGGAGATTCCTCCAACACCAATTAAATTAATTTGTGTAATTATAATTAGAATGTAGTACATTTTAATCATGACTATACCAGATTGCATAGGATTTCACAACAGTTTATAATTCCAAAACACAAAGTTTAGTAAAGTATAGGTATCCACAAAACCAGCCTGTTGGGTTTATTTAATGTTTAAATAAATTTCTAGTAGACTAGTAGATCCAAATTATGGAAAGATCTGTTAAACAGAAAATTACAGGTCCCATACCTGTAGTCAGAAAATTTCTGGACAATGGCTTTCACAACACTGTAATTTAAAAAAATTTAAAAAAAGCTGAATGTAAGGAGTAGGAGGTTGTATGTTGAGACTTTATATCCATCCCATGTCTCAATTCTGGACAGTAAGAAGGCATGGTTTTTTGGCATAATTATACTTAACAGCAAATGTAACTTCTGATCTGGATCCCCAACCATTAGAATAAAAAATATTTTGAAAATAAGGCATCATGAGAAGCCTGACTTTAGTTACAGCTACATGAAGGAAATACCCATATTTGCCTAATCTTAAGATTCTACAAAATCCATTTTTTACATAAAGATCTCACTCATCTATGCTGAAAAGTAATCCTGTTCTAATCTTCTTATGGACCTTTGTCCTAGGTTCTATTATACAATACAGAAACCTATTATATTGTACATTACCCTATCATCTCCCATTACAAAGCTTCCACTTAAGTTATCCTAAATATGTTGTATCCTCCAGAGGAAAAAAAGTCAAATGCTAATACTCCCCAAAGTCAACCTTATTCTCCATCTTCTGCTCTATTAGAGTCAGCAATAGTATACACATTGATAGAGGTAAAATAAATCTTTTTGTTCCAAATGTTCTGCCAAAGTAATTCCTGCAAAATTACATAACCTATATTTGTCCAACTGGAATTAATTTTTCATTAAAGTGTCTTCTGTATAGTTTCCTGCAAAGCCTTTCTTGAATGATAACTCATCTACTTTCTCATTAAAACTGTATTTCTTTTTCCTTCTGTAATATAAGCAGGATTCTGATCTCTGTGTTATACTGTAGCATCTTAATAAAGATGGAAAATTCATCAGGGAAGAAGGGGCATAGCTGACATTCCATGAGGGACGGAACACGGGGGGAAAAAACTGTATAAATAATGTTGCTCTGAAAAAAAGAGCAGAGCTAATTAGCAGCACAATTGTTTAATTACTGAATACCAGTTGGAAGATTAGCACCTTGGTTACAGAGTATTGTTAAACTTGCAGATAATATTATAATGTTACAGTTTTATCTGATGATCCTTGTGGCTACAATATAAAGAAGAAAACAACAAAACTGTTTTTGAATTCAGTCTCAACAAGAAATTGACTTCCACCTCTTTAGAGAATGTTATCCTTATTTTTTTTTTTTACTGTTCCCAACTGAAAACTATGAATATGTTTCTATTTCTGTTACTACATGCCGGCTCACAGAGGTACTGTAATGCTGGATGCACAATTGTGCCTCTAACCTTCAGATATTTTTGTGAATAAAAGTTCAGGGCTTTACTAGAATTTCATAAAAAGCTCTGAGATGCAGAGAACTTAATATCATATGTCAGCCAAATGGTTTTGTGCAAAAAGGAAAGGCTTTTAAGCAATCAAATTGCCAATGGTTTTAATTTGAGAATGATAGCCAGACAGATTACCTAAATGAAATTAACATTAGCATTGGTTTGGCTCTGTACATGTGTTCATTGAATATGCATTTGGACTAATAGAATATCACATCTATGCGTGTTTAAATGGTGCTGTATTTTTATGTATGAGAACATTGAATAAGCATAACATATGAGTAAGCTTCCATTTTAAACCCATCCCCAGGCTGCATTGGTGCAAGTTCTGTAGTGCCAGGCAATTAAGGTATACAGTATATTGTAATTTTGAAATTGTGGATAATTTCTCTGTATTACATCTCTGAAGCACTGGAAAACTCTTCTTGTTTGTCTTCAGAATTGTATGAATGAGTGCTCAGCACAGTGACCCAGTAGTTACCACTTCTGCTTTACAGCACTTTGGTTCTGAGTATAGATACACTTTCCCAGTATCTACATGGGGGTTTCCTCTGGGTACAGATATGGGATCTGTTATCTGGACACCTGTTATCCATAAAGTTTCTAATTATGGGATGTCATCTCCCATATACTTTATTTTAACAAATGTTTTCCTCTGTAGAACTAACACAGTAAATTCTACTTGATCCCAACTAAGATATAAATAAACCAAAATCAGCCCATTGAGTTTATTTAATGTTTACATTATTTTTTAGTAGACTTAAGGTACGGAGATCAAAATTAAGGAAATATCCCTCATCCAGAAACCCACCCCAGGTCCCTAGCATTCTGGATAACAGGTCCCATACTTGGGTTTTCCTCTTTGTACTTTGTTCTCTCCTACACTCCAAAAACATAGTTGGGTTAACTGGTTCCTAATGAATTTTACCCTAGAGCAGGAGTGCCCTTACGTACTAATGTGAGGTCTACTTTTAGCAATGTTGCCCCATTATGATCTACATCCATAAAAGTATTATTAGCATTCTGATCCATGAAAAATATTACTTAAATACTGATTTATGGAAAATGTATATTGTTATATTTAACAAAAAAATGTGTAATTTAACCTTAAAATAATATATCTGAATGATAAACATGAAACAGGAGGGTGATTTAGCTGTTTGTTGACAATGTCTTGAAATATACTGATCTCCAGCTACGGTGCTACTAGTAGATCCCAATCTACCTTTTGGACACCCCTGCCCTAGAGTGTTTTGGTGTGATCTTATATTGTAAAGGGACTGATGCAGATATGCATCATATAACCACTAATAATAGATATAACCACTAATAAGATTTACCTGGAAACCTCAATTTTACATCCCCCGATTTTAAGTTTTCACTTACATTGTTTTCATTCTGATCTCTTGAAAAACAGAAAATGGGGGTTCTACTGTATATTGCTCTGTATTTACCTTAAAGGGGTTGTTCACTTTTGAGTTAACTTTTAGTATAATGTAGAGAGTGATATTCTGAGGCAACTTGCAATTGGTTTTCATTTTTTATTATTTGTGGTTTTTGAGTTATTTAGCTTTTTATTCAGCAACTCTCTAGTGTGCAGTGTCAGCAATTTGGTTTCTAGGGTAAAAAATTACCTTAGCAACCCTGCATTTGAATAAGAGACTGGAATATGAATAGGAAATGGACTGAATAGAATGGTAAGTAATAAAAAGTGGCAATAACAATATATTTGTTGCTTTACAGAGCATTTGTTTTTACCTGGTGTCAGTGACCCCCATTTGAAAGCTGCAAAGAAGAAAATTGCAAATCATTAAAAAAACTATGAAAAATAAATAATGAAGACCAATTTTCTTAGAATTGGCCCTTCTATCAATCAGTTTAATGTTTATATTTTGGTATAATTAATACATATTTAGCTCTGCAATAATTGTTTGTATAAGAGCAATACTAACAAGTAATATACACAGTGATATAATGGCATCCTAATGACGGCTCGAGTCTAGGAGCCGAAACGTCGCAATAAATTTTTGATTTTTTCACGGAAGTCCCATGAGTGCGGTTTTCTTTTTGGTTTTCTACATACACTATAGCCAGCACCTGGGCATTACCTTATGTCGAGAGTGCATCAGCTACAGGTTGTATATATATATATATATATATATATATATATATATATATATATATATATATATATATATATATGTGTGTGTATTTGATTTTCATTAAATACACTCTCAGCTGTGGAAGATACGTCAATGCCTTATAATATACCATGATATATTTCAGCAGTGAGGCACAAGAGGGCTGCAAAATATTTTCAATGGATAATGAAGAATTAATCTGACAGTATTCTGCACAAAATAAAAAGGATCAGTAAAAACAGTCTCTTGATGATTTAGGGGCCCATTTATCATTATATGCTATCATTTATAGATGGAAGCCTCTCGTAAGAGGTACAGATCCTTTTCATATTTCACAACTTGTTTTCTAATGCTGGAACTGATTGTTTAAATGTGGAAACTAATTGCCCAGTTCCTCTCTCCCTACATTTTTAAACTGGCTGTTCTATTTGCCTTGATATATATTTCAGTTCATTAGCGCAGAATGTCAGGAAAATAAAGGAAATATGATCCAACTGTTGGTTTATCCTTTGTTAATAAGACTCAACCCCTCTGCTTTTACATAATTTTAATGTACATTTATTTTAACTTCAGATGTTAAGTTTAGAGGAACACTGGAGCTGCTACTAGTAGTATTATGTGGAGATGGCCAAAATCTGCAAGAGAACCCACCAGTGACAATCTTGCTTAACAGCCACATGAAGAACTATGTTTAAAACTTCTAGCTTCCGTTGCTAGAACATCTAGCCAAATTTACACTTGTGAGATCCTGATTGGAGGATTATCTTGCATTACAATTGTGTAGTTGACCCTGGTGTCAGTGGAATGGTGTAGCTTTAAGAATTTAGCCCCAATGCACTAACCTTAAGCTCCCAGCATGCTGTAACCCTGAATAATTTTATAAGTATAATATTATAAGTATGTTGGCAGTGATTTGTAGTCAAGTAACAATGCAAAACATTATGTTATAGAAAACTTGTTCACACAGCTTACGTTTTTTCCATTAATGGCTTTTATTATATTCCAATAATAAAATCATCATAAGAGGAACATAATGAAAGTTAGGCTCCTCTGACAACCAATTATCAGCATTTAATTAAAATCTCCTGACAAATACAAGCTCCCTGTAGCCTCCTTCAACACATAAAATACCCTAATCCTATGAGCATAATTATTCTAACATTTCTTACTCAGGCTTAATGCTATAATACAATGTTACTGAGGATTTGGTTTTATATATGTATAGGAAACAAAAACAATTTCTATAAAGTTCAGTGGCATGGATGTTCCGCCTGAATTCAAAGCTATCATGGATGAAATAAGTGCAAACCCAGTGTTATCTGAATTTAAAGATACAGATTTTTCTAGAACAAGCACTATCAACATTGGTTATAAATGTAAAAAAGTTAGTTTGTTTTAGATACATTTGGAATATGACGCTTTTCCATCATAATGGTATATATTTATCTTATCAATACTAATAGAGGTGGTTGTCTAGAAGGTCATTTTTATGATGCAAACAATTTGAACTTTCAAAATGAAAATAAATATAGGAATTGATACGGAGCAAACGAGACATGTACCATATAAGCATGATGTCTGCTAAAGAACCATTGAGAGAAAACCAAAATAAAGATGTGTTTTAATGCCGTTTTCCACACTCAAGTGATAACATAAGTGGCTCTCAAGCTAACTGTTTGCCCCATAGAATAATAAGTATGTAAGATGCAATATAGTTTCTAATGTTCAAAACGGTTTAATTATAAGGTTACAAGACATTGTTTTGAAGTAGTTCAAGGAACTCCAAGGTGACTTAAATGTTGGGGTTGACAGTACATTATTTATTTTAACACATAGGGTTTGGGAGAGGGATGCACTATAGGTTTGGTAAGAGATGCTGCAGAGGGTTACATATGAGGAGAACAGGAGGGTTAATCATGCAATACAATGGTTCTTCAGTCTCTCACACCACTCACTTCATGCTAAAGTCACACTGCTTGGGGTTGAGGTTATTTATTATGACAGGGTTTGGAATAGGGAAGCACTGCATGTTGGTATGGAGGAGCAGAGTGCAGACAGCTAGACATAATGGGAACTGGAGGGCTGGTCATACAATACAGCAGCTCTACATTATTTCACATCACTCCAGAACAGGGTAGCCTAACCTTTTTTTACCTGTGAGTCACATTTAAATGTGAAAACTGTAGTGGACCACACAAAACAGAAAAATCCTTGGAGGTGCTAAATAAGGATTGTGATAGGATAATGGGAGACATTTCAAAATAGGCAGTTACTACAAGGCCACTGGAAGCAACATCAACAGGAGTGGAGATCAAAATGTACTCACGAGCCACTGGTTGGGGATCACTGCTCTTAAATAAAGGCAAATAGTGGGCAGGAACAGAGTCAACATTTCGTCTTCCTGCATTGCTAGACTGCTGAAAAAAACAGCACACAGAACATTAAACTTAATACCTGGCTCAGCTGCAGAAGCTATAAAGACATAATGCATTGCCTGCCAGTGAAAAGTAGAAGAATTGGTCCAAAACACAAGCTTTTACACCTTAAATGTGACAGATATGGATGTTTGTTCAGTACAGTACATGCAATGCAAAAGTCTGTCCAGACAAAGACATGTGGAGGTTTATTTAAGGTTGAATTTTAGTTTTTGAAACCACAACTCACTAAAACCACAAATATCATGACATTTATTAGAAGCTCCGAATAAAAAAGTATGAATGGAAAATAACACTGAATAATATGCTAAAAAATATGAATACCTCTAACATTTTCAAGTTAAAAAAAATCATAAAACCTGTAAAAGTTTGAATTACAATGTACTTTGCACCTAGTATAGCACTAACATATTGAATCACCTATTTGTCTCCTTTCTAGGTTGTGTATAAAAACAATGATGTTAGACTAGAATTATCGCGACTTGCAAAGCAAGGTGATCCCAAAATGAAGATTCACGGAGTGGTTGCATTTAAATGCGAAAATGTTGCCACACTGGACCCAATAACTTTTGAAACTCCTGAGTCTTTTATATCTTTGCCAAAATGGAATGCTAAGAAAACAGGCTCCATATCATTTGACTTTCGCACAACTGAACCCAATGGCCTAATACTTTTCAGCCATGGCAAGCCGCGGCACCAAAAGGATGCAAAGAACCCTCAGATGATCAAGGTTGATTTTTTTGCAATTGAAATGCTTGATGGTCACCTGTATTTACTTTTAGACATGGGATCTGGCACCATCAAGATAAAAGCCATACAGAAAAAAGTAAATGACGGAGAGTGGTATCATGTGGATTTTCAGCGTGATGGACGAACAGGTAAATACTTTTTTTTCCTTCAAGAAAAGCTTAGATGGGAGTGGGGTTTCTTGTGCACTCTCTGAACACATTCATTTCATTAGAAAAAGGGGTTGTGGTCATGTGGTTCAAATACACAAATCATGTCGGATCCATGTGTATGTTGCATTTTGTGATTTGTTTTTCTTCAAAAAAAACCCTCAAATAACAGTTTTCATTGACATATGATAGATGATTCCAATTAGATGTATACAAAGCAATATGCTCTAGCTCTCTCACTGATGAAAATGGACAGACAGCCCTTATTGTTCCTAAATGAGAAAATTAGATTAGTACAGCAGAAATGGAATGTAAAAATGAGCTAGGATGGTAAGGCATGATCTAGTGAATATGTGGTAGTAAAAAACACTTTGCAACATCAGCACATATAGAGAGCCCTGGAATAGTCATTCACATAGAATATGTGCTTCTAGTTACAAGTTGTCCCATTACAGTAATATTTATGGTTCTATTACAATTATATTGCCATATTTTGGAAAATCAAATCTAATAGATGGATAACACTATTATCATTTATCAGCAAGCTAGATGAGAAACTGTGTGGCTTACACATTGCCATTGTATTCACTAGATCTTGAAGAGAAGATCCAGTCTGAATAATTCACAATTGCTTAAACTTGCTAGTTGATAGGGCTACCCTCTGGATATTTTGTCCTTAGCGGAAACTCACAATGAATTAATATATCTATTTCCCCAATACGTTCACACTAGAGCAACAAAATGTCTCCGAAGATGCATGATAATTTGTACGCTTTTGATTACCAGCAGATTACAGCAACATCGCTCACATGGCAACACATTGCCAGGCGTAGATTCGCCAGGACAATGCTAATACAACAAAATGCAAAGTTGCACCCATGGCGGCAAACACTGGCGAAGTTGCGGTATTGTTGCTTTGTCAAGCAAAGCGAAGTTGCGCTAGCGTTGACTAATTTGCATACGGTGGGAAGTTAAAGTTCAATGGACATACATGTTGCAGCAAATCCATTATATTACACAAGCCTGGGAAACCTTAATAAAAGGAAATAGAGAGTATTTCCCTACACATGTTCCCACTGTATAGTTTATGTTCCATATGTTAGCAAATGTAGGGGCAATCTTTTGCAGCCTATCACCCTGTAAGAATGAAAAGACACTAGCACTTTTTGGTTAATTTTCAACAATTTTTGATGAACTCCTATCTACTCTATTGCACTTTTCAGCTGGCGTTACAGTGCGAAGTAATGCTAGTGTACCTCTCCTTCGCTAGTGAAGGGGCGCCTGCGTTTATTAGTAAATCGGCTGAAGTAACAAAATTACATCACGCTGGAATTTTTGCTAGTGTTAGTCACTTCGCCCTTTAGTAAATCTGCCTCCTAGAATGATACAGAACCCATTCCCCTAGAAAAATGCTTGACTTAATCCCCAGTCCTTATTCCTGGTCTCTATGCTAACCAGCAATTTATATACAGTGTAAAAATCACTGATAATATCCCATAGGCTTGCCTATTTATAACAGGGTTCAAACACACCAACCATACCCCTTACTTACTGTAGTTACTGTACATGCATAGCAGATGAATTGTTTGTTTTCATTAATTCTCCCAACATGGGCAGTCAAATAAACACAGCAGTCTTGACTTAAACTTCTCCACAGGTGTCCATTTTTAACCGAGCTGTCAAATAGGGTTTAAAAGGTATCCATGATACCTTAGACCTGCTAGAGTCAAAGCCTCACTACTCCTCTTGTCTGAGATATGGACTGCTCAGCAAGTTACCCTAGCCATGTCTCTTACACCTAGTGAAATATAACACAGCTAGCCCTGCCACTATCTATTACTTAATCAGAGGGCCATATTGACTTTCACTGAGATGTTTTCCAACCTTAGCCCTTCAAAGAGGACTAACCAGGCTTCCCACTTTTTTTTATGATCCAACCATTTCTTGCATAGAAACCTCCCATCAACTAAGGCATATCACCCAAAATGGAAACCACAATCTCCAAACCAATTTTTACAGTGCACTTTCTTTGGCTATTGCTAATGAGAGATTTATATTTAGAGGCAAGGAATAACACAAACATTATCTTAGGAGGAATTGAGGGAGAAGTGCAAATTCCTTTGTTTAATTTGATTTTACCAGTCATTTGTGTAGTGCTATATAATAGATTTACAATGAAAAATTTTCCCAATCCTTACTAGGTCCAAATCAGATAAGGTATCACATCACTTCCTCCAACAGTATAAATTCACAAACAAAAACTCTGCTGCACTCTGGATTCTCCAAAAATATTTATTTATTGTTTCATGTTATCATTTTGATATGTTAACATGACAAAATGTTTCAGAATTGGAGGTTTTAATTGTCATATTTGGATTGTTCTGCATTGTTTTTTGTTTTTTTTCGTTTTATATGTAAAAATTCATATGCCATTTGTGGTTTTGCAAGAAAATAAGGTTTTTTTTGTGGTTTCAAAAACCTCTAAAACCACTGAAATGAGAATGTTGACAGATAGGCCTGAATCTGTCCCATTGTGAAATGCATGAATGAAACACATTTTTAACATTTTACTGTGGTTTTGTGCAAATATTTGCCATGATTTCACCACAAATTCATGACCATTAAAGAAAATGGTTATTTTATTTAGTGAGAATATAAAAAAAAAATTAAGCCTAACTACTTTTAAATGGAAGATCCTTCACAAGTTCAAGTTATTATTATGGTTGGCTTTAGTTAACCAAAAATTTGACCAGAGCAATGGGCTAGGCAAGTCAGAAAAAGCAAACTGGTTTGTTAATATTACAAATTACAAATTATGCCAAATTTATCTCCAGTAGAGGGAGTGAGTGAAATTATTTGTTTGTTTTTTGTCTGTGGAAGAAAACACCCAAATGTACTGTATTGTGCTTTGAAAAAGATGCTACAGTATATAAAAAGTCACGTACAGTTGAAAAAATGCTCATTAACTTCAATGCATGATGTGCATTTTTGCAAATTTTTTGGTGAAGGAAATTGTACAGATTCGCCCATCACTAATCTCCAGCATTAGAATGATTATGACATGGTCTCCGTTGAGGTTATGCTCAAGAGACAACTGAATAAAGAAGTGAATCAAATTTAAGATGTGCAGCTTTTATCAGTCCAAGGGCATCTATGCAACTAAATAAATGTGAAAGATTTTTGATAGGGTTAAACACAGAAGTCAAATTGAATATCTTTAAACCGATTCTTAACAAATAAGCAATAAAAACAAAATCATTATGATTTGAAAGAAATGTGAGAAAAGAATCAAACTAGTTGGGTAAGCTGAAAC
Organism: Xenopus borealis; assembly: GCA_024363595.1. Classification (NCBI taxonomy): domain Eukaryota; kingdom Metazoa; phylum Chordata; class Amphibia; order Anura; family Pipidae; genus Xenopus; species Xenopus borealis. Next base: position 4,500,712 of record CM044439.1, read on the forward strand.
ATTTATTAGGTGCAGGGTGACCAATAAAGAATGCAAAAAATCAACAAGGCAAGCCAGATAGATGAAGAAGACATTGTTTCAAAGAGTAAGACCAACCCCAAATTATTTTCTCATGCAGAAAGGTTAAATACTGAAATCCTTTGGAGAACTTGGAGTAGTATGCTTTGTCTAAATATCAGTAATTACTGCACTGATGTCAGATTAAATAAAGGAGGTCACATATTCTAATAGCAACTAATCAGAATGTGAAAAATCTAATAAGATTTAGATAGGTACTACTTTCAACAAATTTTAGCACCTTTTTAGCAATCGAGAAAACACAACCTCTGTTATATAAGAAAAAATTGCTGATGCTGCTTGAAAGCTTTCAACCTATTCATTATTCTCTAGATTTGCATAACTGAGAAATTTGATTATGAAAATATTACCTTCTTTACCAAAGTCACAAAAATTATATTATAATTGCTTTTTCAAATTTTACACACTCTAGTCTAATGGTGCTTAACAGCCGACAAAATATTTTAATCACTAAAACAAGAAGTCAGTGCATCTTTAGAGATGTATGCTTTATTTTTACAACGCTTATTTTTAAGTATTAAAATAATTTCCTGTTACCAATTTACTGTCAATCAGGTAACAGAGTAATTTACTTTAAATGTACTGTTGAGCCCAATTGCGGCAATTTATTCTGATTTCAATGAAACCGGCTTTAGTGGTTGGGGGTAGGACTGGGAAAATAGTAAAAAAGGAAAAATTAGCAATACTAATTAATTAGTCACAGGATGCGTTTGGATTGTTATTGTGCAAGCACATTTTAACTCACAGGCATTTGTTTCAGTAAAAAAGTACAGTTAATAACCAAATGGGTATTCTAGGCAGTTTTTGTTAGTTGGACTGCCATAATGATGCTGAATGTTCTGTAAGATCATAGCTAGTTGCATGTCTTTGTTATTTTAAACCAGGTTTATGGAAACAGATTCGCTGAGAAAATGAATCAGTGAAGAAGCTCATTAAACATACCTGTGGGAGATTTGTTTGGCTGGGCTTACTCTACAGTATTGCCAGCTAGGCGTGAATAGATAGAAATAGAGCTATATTAGAAAGGCACAATTCTTTGTCCAGAGAAGTGACCTGCACATTAAAGTAGCAGCTTTATGAGAATGAACTGTTATTGTAAACTGTTTAATTAATTTAAATGTATGCCTAAAGAATTTTTCATATGAATAGTGCCTCACTTATGGAGCTACTGTATATTTGTGCCCTGGTTTTGTTAGGGCAATAGAGAGTGTAGAGAAATGGCAAATCCAACATCTGTCGGTAAAGGCAGAGGCCTGCAGATCTCATATGCTATTTTAAACAGAATATGTACTAATTGGCTGTTAATGTTACATTTATTTATAGTAGTACATTTGTCTCCAGCAGCTCTGTACAAAAATACATAAATGTAGTTCAACAGTAAAACCAGATTCTGTAATAGTTGTAAATAGTTGTAAATCATGGAAAAATAATAGGGGGTAGGGTTTTGCTCTTAAGAGCTTACAGTCAGAATGAAAGTAGTGTTGGGTAAACCTAAGAAGCCTATGATTAAGGGAGTTGCTTCCGAAATGCATCAGATGATGTTGGTCAGTGACCTGTTGGGATAAACCACCCTTTCTTTTAACCGGAGTGCCTTCCAATTTTTTGAGCAAACCTAAAGTGTTTTTGACTTGTGGGACCTGTGAGAGTTTGGATCTGGTGTATGTGGCAAAAGTGCTTAGCAGTTAGATGAGTTAGCTTGTTTTGTAGGATTAGGTTATATACCTAAATGAAGGGGTGTGGCTTCAGTGACTGAGTATTGGAGCCTATGGAAATGCCTGACTGCATGCCAACAGTAGTTCCAGAAGATGGATGTTGGATAGAAATGGCCATAAAGCAGTGAGTGGGAAGAAGTGGTGAGGAGAAGAGAAGGATGCAACAAGGAAACCAGGCACAGTACAAGGATGGTAGAGAAAAGAGATATAAAAAGGAACTTAATATGTATCTATGATATTGGTATGTTGGAAATGTATAATAGTTATGCTTGTAATTAGTTTAGCATGGATTTTATTCAAATTTAAAGTTGGTAATAAAATGGACACCTAACAAGAGGGAGAGGGCCTTTCTGGCAGTGAGTTAGAGGAAAGAAGGAGGGTTCAACAACTAGGACTCATGATTCTTGTGTACTACTGTAAACAACTTCCAAGTTTCTTGATCTACAGTATTGTACATGCTGTTGTAATGTTGGAAACTGTACATGCTGTTGGTATGTTGGAAACATCTCAGTGAGAATCAATGATGAGATCACAAAAGTAACTTCTAGCACATTGTTTTCAGGCTTCTTCTGAACAAGCCACTGATGTTGTTTAGCTGCAGAAAGAGATTGTTTAAGGTTAGTAGTGTAAGCAAGCCGAAGGGTATTGAAAGGTCAGCAACGTGCTACATTAACAGTTCTGGCTGTCCAGGGACACCCATAAAAGTACATATAGTTGCCTTATCAGAATATTTATCCGGAAACTTCAAATGAACATTATTAGTGACTATGAACAGATACAAATTAAAGTTTTTAAGTTTTTAATGTGAAACTCTCAAATATGAACTTATTTGATACAAAACCAAATCTCAGTCAGTGAAACTTCATTCTCCCTAGCATTTTCAATGAGTCTGTCAAATTTGAATTATAGACAAAAATGTTAATAAAAAAATAGCTTGAATTCTGCTAATGCAGCTTCCATTGACTTCGATATGAACTCGACAGTTTTTAGATTCCAAATCGTTTTCTTTTCAAGTTTTTTTTAAATCTAAAAAATCTGAGTTTAAGGTATGTTTAAGATACAATTGCATAATAACACTTTTTACATTTTGTTTAGGTACCATTTCTGTCAATACTTTACGCACACTGTATACAGCCCCTGGTGAAAGTGAAATTCTTGACCTTGATGATGACTTGTATTTGGGGGGTTTACCTGAAAATAAAGCTGGTCTGGTTTTCCCGACTGAAGTTTGGACTGCTCTTCTTAATTATGGATATGTTGGCTGTATCAGAGACTTGTTCATTGATGGTCAAAGCAAAGATATCCGCCAGTTGGCTGAACAACAAAGCACAGCCGGAGTAAAACCTTCATGCTCAAGAGAAACAACAAAACCCTGTATCAACAATCCTTGCAAGAACAATGGTGTGTGCAGAGATGGGTGGAACCGTTATGTCTGTGATTGTTCTGGAACAGGATACCTGGGTCGCTCTTGTGAGAGAGGTGAGGTTTTTTTCAAATATTAGTTGTTTTCACTAAAGTACTATAATAAAACATCTGAAAAACAACCTTTTTATTGTAGAAAAGGTGATGATCCTATATGGCAATGGTACCCAACCAGTGGCTCATGAGCAACAGGTTGTAAACCAACCACTTGGATGTTACTCCCAGTAGCCTCAAAGCAGGTGATTATTTCTCAATTCCTGGCTTGGAGGCAAGTTTTGGTTCCATTAAAAGCAGTTGTACTTCAAAATAGACCTTTTGTAGGCTGCCAGTCCACATAGAGAGTGCTACCAAATAGTAAATCACAGCCATTTTTGACATCTCCAGGAACTTTTTTCATACAGTATGTGTGTTGTGCCCATCTCTTTTTATATTTGGATGTTGCTCAGAGTATAAAAAGGCTAGGGACCCCTGCTATATGGTATCTCAGCAACTAGCCCATACAGTACATATACTGTAAGTGGTTGTGCATAGCCTCCTTTCTATTAGTTCTATGCATTGCAACAGATATATGATCAGAACAACAGTAAGGGAAGTGGAGATGACATTTTTAAACCTGGACAATCATAGAACTGACTGATTTCCATCCATGAAACACTACATAAATATCGGCAGAGATTTACATGTACAGTATACATGTACCCAAAACTAAACAGAATTCCTTATAGTCAAGTTCATCATGAACATGACTGCCATTTTGATGACAATTATCAAAGGAATGTGTCTTTTTCTTATTTTTACAAATATATATATACTGTATATATATATATATATATATTTACAGTATATAAATATATATATATATATATATATATATACACCTAAAGGAAGGATCAGCACTCACTGTATTTCAAAGTGATGAAGTGATTATTTTATTGTAGATACATGTGAATCTATATATATATGTGTGTGTATGTGTGTGTGTGTGTGTACATATTCCTTTGTGTGAGTTTTTAAGTGAGAGCCAGGAGTACAGTCAATATGATCATAATCTTCTAGCTGTTGGTAACTGATACTGATGTTTCCAGATTGTTCCATCGCTGGTGGACAGGAACTGGCAGAGGACTTAACCAAACTGTCAGATGAATTACAAAACCATTCATTTAAGCATGCAATGTGTACCACCCTGTGGCAAAATGCAGCTACTACATATGGTCTGAGTGCAAATAAACAAGGAAGGCAAAAACAGCTCACATATTGCAGCATATGCTGATTTGCAAATAAGCAGGATACATGCATCTCAATAATGTGTTTGACAGAGCAATTTCTACAACTAATTTCTGCTTCGTCTTTTGTTTTCCTCCCTGTTACGTCCAATGAAAGACTCAGACATCTGCATAAAGTACATCTATTCCCTTCATCTTAGGGAACCAACGTAATGGAAATAATAGGTAGACTGTTGCTTAGTAGAAACGGAGGAAATGGTTGAGTGGATTCAGCAAGGATAAACTGTGGGTCATACTTATTACCATTTGATGCTCAGGATATTAATTTCACTCTTGTTTTTTCTGGCATTGATTGTTTTTGTTGGGAGGATGTTTTTGGTGTGCAAACCTCTTACTTATTTATTTTTTTAAATCCTGCTAAAAATAGCAACTGATGCCAGAAAATGCAAGAGAAATTCCGATCTCTTTAATTTTATCCTATATCAAACACAAGCATTAAATGGTAATACATGTGCTCCCTTGCATAAATCATGGCAAAAAGAAAATTGTTTCTAAAGAAAATTCATATTAGAAGTTACTTGTGGAGGGGACTCACGGGTAACACCGTTCCCTGGTAGGATGAGGAGGCCAACATGAATCATACTTATCCATAGCGATGAGCATATTGGTCCTTTTATTGCTTGGCCAAAATATTCACAAAAACTGTGAAACTGTAAAAATACTGGGGAAAAATTAGAGAATTGCACTGAAGTCAATAGGCATCAACATTTTTGCTGCAGTTTCCCATAACTGTTCTAGGGGTTATCCAGGACAATATAAAAAGTCAGTATATACAAGGACCAAATTAACTTGTTATGTGCAGGGAGTTGGTTGAGATCTATAGGATGGTAATTCATTTGTGTCGATCCTTGTTTAAAATTGATCACTTTGAGGCCTTCAAATGGAAGCCGTTTAGTATGAAACTTTGCCCCATCTGTCTGTGAAAGACTGTTACCTTTAAACTCTGTCCTTTTACATTAAGGTAGGGGCTTTGGGACTTATTGGATTAAAGTTCCATTTGCAGTCCAGCATTTGATGAAGTTACATTTAGATACATACATACATAGTGAAAAAAATAATGTATTATTAGTCTGCCTACTATAGTTCCTGGAGTATCTAAGGGTGAAAATAGCTGTTAACCCCAATCTTTACCCCTACTTGTCTTCATGCTGTGCTTCCATGCATACCCAGTTCTCCCTATCCATTAGTTCCCCCCCCCCAGTTCCATAGTCTGAATAATGTTCATGAAGAAATAACAAAAAACAATTGTTAATCTTTATTTGCCATTTACTCCTCTATTACTGCCTTTAAGAAAAATCTGACCCAGTGCGGGGATGGAGCGGGCATAGCATCAAGGACAGAGCAAGCATGGAGTCAAGGACAGAATGGAGTGGGACAAAGTGGGAGTAGAGTCAAGGACAGGCTAGCACGAATAGAATGAAGTGGGTGAAGAGCAAGTGACTGGATGGAGTCGGTGGAGAACAAAAGAGAACTGAGTGAGTGTAGACAAGACTGGAACAAGACAGTTTGGCATGAATTTGTGTCAAATTTGCTGCCAGCAAACAAATTTGTGAAACTGTGGAAAAAATTCACTGGAGAAGAATTCTATGGGGCAAATTTACTATTATTCCCCATAATTAGCTTGACCAAATTCACAATTCTATAAGCATTCAACCATCAAATGCTTATCGAATTGTTTTAGGCTATCATTTTGCCCGCAATGCGATCGGATTCCGATCGTCCGATTTCACGAAAATTTTTTGACATTTCCTTTGAGCGTTTGAAAAATGAGTACGATTTGAACGATCGAATGCTACGATCTTATGAATGGTATTCGAGCAGGACTTCCCATAGGCTTCTATTACAATTCGGTAGGTTCAATCTTGCGAAGTAGGCAGTCGAATACTTTTAAAATTTTGATTCCTTCGATCATCGAATGATCGAATTATTGAATATCCGATCATTCGATCTATTCGATATTCGATGAAATTTGCATATCCGATTTCACGAAAAATTTGTACGATCGGTATTCGATCGAATTCAATCGAACTTCGATCATTTCACGTGAATTTTGGAAATTTGCCCCTATGTGTTAGAATAGTTGCACGCATAAAATTGTCATGTGTCAGAATAGTTGCACGCATAAAATTGTCACGTATCAAAAGTATTCAGACGCCCACTGACTTTATTGCATTTGGACAAGTCATGCATATAAAAATTGCTGCTCGCATCAAAATTGTAACGCATCAAAATTATTTTGACGCCCATTGACTTCAATGTGTTTAGCAAATTTGTTGCCGTTTTGTGAATTTTTCTCAGATCATCACTATCCACTAAACATCCACTATACTGGATCAGTACTGGGGAGCAGAACCAGACAGGGCTGGAAACTAGGAGCTGAACCCTAGAGAAGGGGCGAGAGTGGAGAGTAGGCCACAATGTTCCAACATCAGCTAATGCTCTGGCACAGGATGTGAATAGGGCTGGGATTATTTAGGGCAAAGTTAACCCGGAATAACTGACCCAACAAACCAATAAGAATTCTAGGGTGATGTAATGAAGCCAGGGGCAAAGGTGGTAGTGAAATGATAAACACTCCCTGGCTGTTCTCCTAGTCCTGTGATGAGGGAGAGCAACCAACAACCAGAAGGTACCTGGTTCAAACCCAAGCAGAGCCTTACATAAATGTTCATTGCAATGTGTACCCACAAGGCTATACCTTGAAGGATATGCACTAAATCATGTTTTACATATATACTGCCTTCCCCATTGTAAGCAACCCTTCCCTATATAAGAAGGCTGTAAAATATCTTAATAAACTGTCTATTCATTCAGCAATGTCTGTTTAAGTTGCTCCTAAATGTAATTAAGTGCAGCATATTTCAGTGGCACATGTCCACCTCCTGAGGAATAAGCAAGTTTCTTACTCTATTTCCCAGCACAACTGCATTGCTAGGAAACACTGCCTTACATATATTCACACACTGAATGACACTTAAGAGACAAAAAGGCACATCCTGCTATGTAAAATGATTCTTTAAAAATATCTTTAATATAACATTGGCAAGTTACAGATTGAAGATCAAAATGAAATAGCTAAAGAACTATTTTGTATTCATAGCCTGCAGGCATATATGCAAAAAAAGGACACGGGTAATTAATTTTTCAACCGAGGTGACAGTGTAGAATGGAACTTTTGTACATATTAATATGTACTATAAATATATATATATATATATAGTATATATATATATGTTGAAAAAAAATCTTTATTCTTATAGATATGTCGGAAGAAGGGTCAGTAATAATCATCCGGTTCTTATTTGCTCACCTTAGTGTCATATTGTCCCTCAAAGTTCAGTGCTATTTCATCATTTCATTTCATCCTTAAAAGAAAGATGAGCTTGGTCGCATTTGGTTACAAGTCATGAGATTGCTGTAGAGTAAACTGACCGTGTACTCCATCGAACTTCAAATGAGGCCTTAGCTATGCAATTTATAGTGCCCTGTTCTTAGTTTCAAGTCAAAATACCAAAATTCATTCAAACACTATGATGTGAGCCTATATTACAAGTGTAAAATGCCTTTTGTTGTGTTTGGTAGCCGACGATGAGGAGAGTATCACAATGCTTTATTGGCAGGTTCATGCAGCCATTACATAACAGCAGTAAGTCTTACTTTCACTTTCAAGTGGTACAGAAAATCCTGTGTATGCACAGTGCCACCTGCAAGCCATTTATATAAACACATCATCATATTACCAAAAACACAATATATTTTTGCAAAGATCATTTTTATCTAGGTGTCACAACATTTCAAGAAAAAAGTCTTTTAAACTGGTTAAGACACACTGTTTAATAGATATTGCAGTGGAGAGGGAAGGGTGAGATTATACTCCATTTAGACATGTTTTTTTCATTAAAAACTGGGTGTTATCTTAAATCAGTTGAGATGCCCAGTGGTGAAAGAGTAGGTAATGTTCATTTGAGATCTACAAAATACTGCATTTCTTTGGGTTACTGAATGGTTTTTCTTCCAGTTTGCTGTGAATCAATTGCTGCAGACCCACTCATCGCCTATTCCAATAGAACATCACCCTTTAAGCTATTTCCCTAAAAGGCATAACATTACAAAAGTATGTGATGTGTTATATTAATCCACAGTAAAAACGCCCTTGATATTCCTGTATTCAATAAATGTGTAATACCCTTAAATTATGCACATCAGAACATATTAAAAATATGAAAAAATATGTTAAAGTTAATGGTATAAAGAGCTCTATAAAGCTATCACTTTGTTCATCCCTTAAGGTATGCTAAGTTTTAAAATCCATCTCCTGTGGTTTTAGATTGTTACACTCATAATAACTGTCCTGGGTAAAAATTCAGCTGTTAAAGAGACGCTAAAGAAAAATATTCCCTGTAGATGTTTTTGGAATGGTATGTGGGATGGGAGGGTATGTGGCACTTTAAGAGGTCATTGTAGCATGTGTAGCTGCTATGTTCACATAACAAATAAATATTTTTCTTGCCTACTTGAAACTGTCCTTATATTCTTCAAGTATAAGGTATGTGGTCCACTAGACTACTCAATTTCCTTCCATGGTAATATTACTTGAAATTGTACACTCATGGATCAAAGAATAAAAATATGTTTGTTAAATAAAAAATGTTGAATTGAATAGCGAAAAGAAACATACTCGTTTTGACACATTTGACGGGTCTTCATAGGGGCAAAAAGTACAGAAAGAATGGTAACAAAACCCATATTATATTCTTATATGTCAAGAATATCTGTGCCAAAATCGGTAACCACGCTAGAATCTGTGGACAGGGTAGGCATGTGTCATTACATCCACCGTCCTGGGACTCACTATAGCTGAAATATACAATTTCGCATGTGTAATGACATGTTTGGAGCATATATGCTTTCCACCTTTATTGACATTGGTGATAAGGAAACTTTTCGCCAAGTTTTGCCCCAAAAATTATGCCCATAGACTTCAAAAGTTAAAAAAAATTGTCACATATCAAAAAAATCGTTGCATTTGTTGCTCCTAGTCTTCAATGCAATTTGATTAATTTCTACTATTTCTCAAATTTTCGCAGAAGAAAAATGGGTCCGCTTCGCCCACCTCTAGATCATGTGCATACGTCAACTTGAGTTTGAAACGCATCTGTGTTAACTGCACCCCATTGTACACAAGTCACACAAAATAAATTATAGAGCATTCAACATAGTATAAAAAACAATGTAATCATTGTTAACATTCTTGAGAGCAACAAAAATATATCAAAACAAGTAGTACTGGGTTGTCAAGGTAACATACCAACAGTATAAGTATAATGAACAGGTGTTTACTCACTATGAAGCACAACCCACAACAAACATACTGTATAAAGCATATTGCAACCCAAGGATCAAAAATGTGACAAAGTCGTTGTTGCCATGTATCAATAGATACACTCAAATAGAGTATATAGTCTAACAAATGTATATGAAGCATGATAGATTCAATAAATCATTTAGACCATCACACATCACAGGCATGTTGCAGTAAATTCGACTGCCGAAAATTCGCTGGCATAAAAATAACGAAACGCGCACCGGAAATGACGCAATGCATCAAAAACATGACACGACTCGTTTCGGGAATTTTTTGCCAATTTTTCGGCTTAGCGAAACGGGATAGTTTTGCCCATCACTACAGGGACCACCTTCTTACTGTGTCTTTTACCACATGGCACTTAAGTTAAGTGTCCTTATGAGCTCTGTGTACTGTGTTTATTTTATTGTCTAACTTGTCCTCCCTGTGTGTACTTTTATATATTGTACTTTTATTTATATTATACTTTTATGCACTATACAGCACTGCAATGCCTTAACAACACTTTACAAATTAAGTTATACATACATTCATAATAAATCAGTGGTGGTCTTATCATCCAAAAGGAATTGTGGTCATAGCATTTTATAGTTCATTTAGGACAGGGGTTTTAGGTAATGTCAGGTAATCCCAATCTATCCTAGCCAAGGTTGAATCCATACTTAAGTATAAGGTCTCCATTTTACTCAAACATTGAGGAAAATGGGCCAGCTACCTGTTGCAGTTTGAACTGATTTTACATTTTCAAAGATCCGTCCTTCAAGGGCATCCTTGACTTGACCTGCCCTCCAAGCCCTTATAAACTTTACAAGCTAATAGGCTTCTTCAAAGGTTATCATGGAAATATGGATAAAAACTTTTGCTTTAGATACAGGAAAAGTTATGGTGATGGACATCATTTCATCAACATCTATACCTCACCTGCTTGAAGTATGGTTACCAAAATATCAATTAGAACTTCAGGTGTCTGCAGAAATTAGCATTCCATACCTTTTGTTGCATCACTTCCATTTTTTGCAATATAGAAAAAGACATATGATAAGGGCATGCAAAATCTTGGAATTGCTTCTGATGCAAAATAGACAAGCACATCAATCAAACCCAGGCTGTTCAGCTATCTAGTCAAGCATATTCTGCATATTCTGCCACCATACAAAATAAAAGCTCCTCTAGAAATCCTTATTTGATAAGATTTTTCTTTTCCTTTTTTTAACATTTTAAATGCGTATTTTATTGTGCTGCAATGAAGCTCAAAGTCAGTTCACTATAGGATGTCTGGCATTAGGTTTCTGGATTGGAGCCTTTTTATAAATAATTTTGAGAGTGGATTTCTTAATAAATTCTGAGATAATTGTTAGTTTGAACATGCTTCCTTTGGCGAGTTTAACTCATGCAGTAACTGGTTATACAACCAATCATCATAAAGGCATCTATAGGTTATAATCCTATTAAATATTATTATGATATGCAAACAGATTTACTATGTTTCATACAGAAGAATTTCATTGCATCCTTTAAATGTAGTTTAAAATATGTCTCTGCAGGCTACTTCTGATTGAACTGTTTGCCACAAAGATTTATCTAGAAATAGGTTGACCTTTTTGCTATAGATTGGACTGAACATTGGAATATGTAGTACTGATTGATTCTCATGCTATTAACTGGCATTTTCTTCAAGATGGCATTAGCCCACATGCTTGCCGTACTACTATACCATTTGATCTGTAGAGTTTGCTGGACCGTGACTTATTCAAAATCATGAGTTGACTCAACATTATTGTCTATTCGTTATTCATCATAAAGAGATTTAAAACTAATTAAAAAATATTGTTTTCATGTTGTACTTTATAAGCTATATTAATATACAAGTTCATGTTAAAACGTGAGGTCATTAAGAATACACCTCCCAGGGTGGGTTCTCCAAAATGGATACTATAGACTTACATTGCATCCATCTTGCTTTTTCTAAGAAATTGTGCTCAATGAATGCTGGACAACTCTTAAACAACCCCCACCACTAGACCTGCCAGTAGCTTCATTGTGCCAAGTTTGTGCCCAGTGAAACAGATGCCACCAATGTTTTAAAAAGTGCACTCTTTTAGTGACACATGCAAATTGCACCTGATTTGTTTTAATGTTCAATGATAATTATGTTTGTTTCGATGCTTTGGACCCAATTGTGATACAGGCAACATAAATCACACCCACAATGACCTGGAATTATTGGTAAATGCTGTATTATGAGTAAATCATGCTAATTGGTGTCTGAAATTGCACTTTACAGACTTCACTTGTGGTTGAAATTGCCTTTATGATATGCTTTAGAAATGTCCAGAAAGGTCAAGCAACATCCTGTGCAAACACAAATGAGTAGACAAAGAAAGACGCCACAAGACGTAAATAATGTACACAATATACACACATCCAGTAGCTGGTAGAGTGTGTAATTGTGGTATTTATCACTAGGGATGGTTGAATTTTATCTGTTTTGCTTTGTCAAAAATTTGCCGTTGGGGAAAATTTGGTGAAATGCATTAAAGTCTATGGGGACAAATTTTTTTGACCTGCAGCCAATGTTTTTTGACATGCATCATTTTTTTATGCACAACATTTTTTCCTCCATTGGAGTCATTCCTGCTGCAAAACTCAATGAAAAAAATTGCTCATCCCTATTAATCACTTCTCAGCCTCCTTATGAACAGTGGGTGTATAATTATAATGATGTATTGAGGTGCTACTAACATTAACCCTGGGTACATTCATCAATATTCATCAACCTCAATACTCAATTATAACAAATTATATAATATCAAACTATCCAAATTATATACACTTGTCTGTGGACCCGTTTCAGTCACTGTATTAACTAACCCAAGTGTTATTAACATGTATTTCTATAGCGCCAACTTGTTGCGTAGCGTTGTTCACCAACGGTTCACAACTCTTAGTGAACCCCATTGGTAACAACTTCTTGTCAGAAGTAAATACAAACCCCTTGTCCTAGGCACTAACCTGGTTTGGAAAATTGTTCTTCATTTCATGTAATAAAAAGGCTTCGGCAGATGTCTGGTCTGGAATTTTTTTGTCCTTTCTTAAATCCATCTTAACATAAATTAGAACACAAGAAATCTTTTAGAAGTAACAATATGTACTTGGATTATTTTAGCTCTTCGTTTTATAAAGAAAACATAATTTATTTGGGATTTGTGATCTTTTCCTGATTAGACAAGGAAAACAAAACCTCAGCATAATCTCAGAACTGGATGGGATTTTTTATGAAAAGCACAGATGGAATGACAGATGTCACATCAATATAATTTGGCTCAGACTTTATTGTTGATCACAGTATGAGACAAAGGCAAAAACCTTTGCAGGTATAAAATATATGCAGTCAATTACATTTCTCAAGTGTAGGTAGGAATGGCCAAATGGTCAAGGGACAAACAATTCATATATTGTATTGAGTAGTCACCATACAGTCTGATATAAAAATGAGGAGAAATGCATGTACTGCATTTAAAAATGAGGTCAACTGCTTGCATTTGTAGAGTGTAACTATCATATGCTTAATTCACCAAACAAAGTTCCATATTCCAATATACATCAATGTGCCACATGCAGGGCACTTAATACAGTCCAGCTGCAGACAGATTAAAGCAATTGGAGATGCAGGTGTTGGGTGGAGGGGGTGGTGGCAAAAGGTCGGGGGAGCCCTAAAAGCTACCCTCAACCTAATGCTGTTAACAATATGGGGGAATGTAATAAAAAATCATAAATATAAAAAAAATCTGAATATAATCTGCATTTAGCAGATCCTTTATTGTATATTTTAATGCCACCTAGTACATTTTTAAAAGAGATGCTTGAATGTGATTTGTTTTAATACAACTTTTTCATTAAGACCAAGGAAAATTGTTCAGACAAAACAAACATGTTTCCTTTGCTCAGACAAAGGAAAAATGCCTAGTCAATCTTTATAAACCAGTAGCCCCCCAAGCTGTGGAGCTGCCCTCCTTGAGGGCTAGAACAGTGCCAGAGACTTCATTTTAGAATGAGATTTACAGGGATCACCCAACTAGATATTTAGTCAAATAGAGTTGCTGGAACACTGAGACCATACAACTTTATGATAAGGTAAAGTATATCTCATCATAGGGTTGACCTCCAAATGGGACCTGCACTGGAAATGTTTGACAATTACTTATTGTTGTGTTTGGTAGCCAAGGATGAGGAGAGTATAACAGTGCTTTATTAGCAGGTTCATGCAGCCATTACATAACAGCAGTAAGTCTTACTTTCACTTTCAAGCTGTACAGAAAGTCCTGTGTATTTACAGTGACATCTGCAGGCCATTTGTATAAACATCACACTTATCTAAGTTGAAATTTTGCTGAGAGGGACACTGAGTACATATACACTGTGCCCCAGCACCTGTAAAACACCTTATATTATGCTGTAGTTTTTAGGGCTTTCAGATCTGTATGACAGCTGTTTTTGAACCCTTAATCCCATGATCCCAACAGCTATAGTTCAAAAACAACAACCTAAATGTTCTTTAATATTGAACATTTTTAATGTAGTAGGTCCAGTATACTTTCATTTCCAGTTCAGTATCCAACACTTTATGCAGAGAAAAGATATTCCACACATACACAGGTTATTTATGAAAGGTCGAGTTGTGGTTTCTCAAAAAATTTAAGTTTATGAGGGTATTTTCAAATATGTTTAGGTTTATTATGCCCCGAAGACGCTAAAAGCACGAATATGAAAGTACTCCAGCTAAAACCTGTCAAGGTCAGGTAGAAATCAATGGCAAAGGTCCCTTTAACCATTTGAAGATGTTTTTTACCTTCATTTTTTTTTTTTTTACACTGGTTTGCACTAAAAACTCGATAAATATTAGATATACGAGTTTTCCCCGATTGTATTGAATCAAGTTTTTTACATTCTGTTTTTTTTCATAAGTAAGCAAACAACCTCACAAACTCGACTTTTGATAAATAACTTCTTAAGATTCTAAGTTAATCATATGGAAGGTGAATTTACCTCACTGATTTGAATGGGTTACACACCAGGACCATAAACTAATGATGTAAATTAGAGTGGGAGAAATAAAATAATATATTGGTAAACCCATATCTTTTTAGATTTATGGACAGATTTACTAATGGTCAAATTTCGAAGTGAAAAAACTTTAAAATTTGACCATCACATTTTTTAAAGGGCTTTTTTGATCAGATAATCTGATAAAATTCTTCAAATTCCTAGGACTTTCAGGACAGGTTCTAGGAAGTACCCCATAGGCTACAATGGCTGTTTGGCAGTTTAAAGGTGGCTAAGTGTCAAATTCGAAGGATTTTAAAGGGCCAGTACTTTGAAAATTAGACTTTCTAATTTTGAATTTTTTTCTATTCAAATCGAATTGTGGCTTATTCGATAGTCGATGTAGCCCAAAATCACTTCGAAGTTTGAATTTTTTTAATTTAAATTTTATTTGAATATTCAATTCGACCCTTAGTAAATGTGCTCCTTAGTCTTTCTAATGGATTTTGTCATTCTAATGGATTGTAGTCATTCCCAAGTAAAGAAAGCAGCTGAGCTTTATAAATATTTCTTTATCTCATACTGGCTTTTACAGTTTTGTGGCACAGATCTTTTCATACACCTTTTTAAAACAGCCATTAGTAATGGGATACATGTTCTCCAGTTAATTGATTATATACAGTTGTTCATCTAGGATTAAATTGAGGCTAGCGTTATTAGCAAATTTATGTCTCGAGAAAAGCTTTTGCGACTGTATAAAACATTTGTCAAAATAACTTGATTATATAATGGCTTCACATAAAATATTCCAATCTGCAGTTCCATTTGTGGCTCATTCTGTTTGCATGTTTTACTGCTCATTGTCTCTTGCCAGGCACGTCTCACTAGTAGTAGGCTTTTAAGGTCTTTTTGGGGGCGGGGGTTGGATTGCCTGAAATGTTCTGGTCATACTAGTAAATAGAAATTAATTGTTCTTCATTTCATGTAATGTAATTTCATGTAGTGCTACTTTCATTCTTCTCTTCCTTGGTTTTGGCTTGTATTTTATGCTTTGCAATCGTCTTTTATCAATTTTGGACACTGACAGCTTCTATATTTATGCTGGATGCTCTGTCTTCTTGCCAATTGTGTTTGTAAAATATTGCTGGAGTTTTATGTTCTGCTCCCCTTGCTGATATGGAATTAAAACCATATTCAGCAGAAATACTGAACTTAAGTACTTTATCAATAAGCTACCTTGGTGATAAAAAATGCAACAATTACGTGTGAAAATGTCAGTAGACTGGAAGCCATTGGGTCAAATCATGCTTGGTAGGCTTCTGTCTTCAGCCTCATCAGTCTTATATGAATATGCATGTTAATTATTTGGTCCCTTTGCTATAACTCATAGGTTTTTGGTATTTTCTCTAATAATACACAGACTCAAATAAGTCTCCTGATTGAAATATTTTATACAAAAATGCTAACTTGCAAAAAGTGAGCAGTCCTGAGTCCATATGTGCTGCCATGCATAAAACCTCCCCAAGAATGCGTAATCCAATAGAGAAAAGTCCTTTCACATGGAGCACCTGTGGGACACTTAAAACATCTTTATTCAATAATTGATAAAATTATAAAGCAAACATACATACTTCATGGTTGAAGTGTTTTGTGGCTATGGCCACTTCCTTGACTACAATTAATCCATGACAAAAAGTATAGAAGACATACGCCCCTAAAAACATTAACCCATTCAGTGATACTCACATACAGTATATATTAGAATTGGATATTTGAGTAAAGGGCTTATCCATCTTATTATATCACTATACTATACATTAAAAACTAACCTAAACAGTCCAGCGTTGATATAGATAAAATGCTACCATACCGTGCCCTATTAATGTGAATGGGCCAGGTAATTTCTTAGCTCTTGAGAAGTTTAGGAGAGAAAACACAGCCATTCCAGAAAAATGTATTATTAACATTTTTATCATTAACATTTTGCTATACAACTAAACAATATTTGTTTTACCCCTGCAGAGGCAACCATTTTAAGCTATGATGGTAGTATGTTCATGAAGATCCAGCTGCCTGTGGTTATGCATACTGAGGCAGAAGATGTTTCCTTGAGATTCCGCTCTCAGCGAGCTTACGGCATACTGATGGCCACCACTTCCAGGGAATCTGCTGACACTCTGCGCCTGGAGCTGGATGCTGGACGCGTGAAACTAACTGTTAATCTAGGTAACATTCATCGGAGTAGACTAAGTGATTGTCCACAACACAAGTCCATGTTTTTCTTTTTGCCTGACTTCTCTCATTCCTAGTCCTTATGTTTTACTGCTTTTCTGTTTTTCTTCTGCTTGGCCAATGTATCACTCACAATATGGTTAAAAAGAGAAGCTGAGATGGTCAAACACATATCTACATTTCCCTTGAAAATGTATGGTGTGGAACTTAGATAACTTAATTGGAAATATTTAAGATTGGTGGTCAAGTTAATATTTAAGATCATTGCTATCAGTTCTTAGGCCAACTACCCACCTGAGAATGTTTTGCATTGTTCAGTTTTTAAATGCATCAGCTCATATCACAAGGTGGGTTTACACTAGAGACAGGAATATTGCATATTTCAAGTGGCTGCTAGTTACTGTTCCCAGCATCCTCTGCCTTGGAATTAGGCTACATGTTAGGAGTTGCAGGTGAAGCCAAGAGGTTCCCAATCTTTAACAAAAATTTTATCTTGCTTCCAAAATGTCATAATTACTGTCATATATTACAGAAACTTCTCCTTTTTAATCATTTTTATACTAAGATCTGTTTGCATTTCTTTTGTTTTGTGGTTGCAATTCTTTTGTGTGTCTGATATAACATAAACCTTCAATGCCCAAGGTCTGCGGCCCTTAGCAAACAGTCTGGTGAATACAATTCCCACAAACTCTTTCACAGAAAGAATGCTTCTGAAGCAGAGAGACACAACAAGATCATGTGTGTTAGAAGGGAGCTCGAGATTGAAGTGTTCTTTTTTAAGGACCCACAAGTGTAAACAGTCAACCTTAAGGGCCCTTAACTTAAGTTTTTTTTCCTAGGTCAGTAAGAGTTCTACGGGAAGAGATGACACCCCCACTTTCAAATCACCACATGCTCTCCTATTATTAGAGGCCAAAATAGTATGATTAGTAAAATAATATGGGCATTAAAATTAATCATAAAGTGAATGATTTATAGCACCGAAATGCTAGTAAATGTTATTGTGAGGAAGAATATTGATTAATACATTCTAATGTAAAATAGAGAAATACTACTCTGCCTCCCTCTACTGGTTCCATGAAGGAAATTCCTTTTCAAAAGGAAACAGTTATAGATATGAAAATATGAAAAGCACGTTCTGTGGAAAGAGGTTTTGTGCATGTTTTGGTCCCAGACTGTCTGCCACCACTTTTCTGATGCGGTTGACGACACATGACAGACTCTGCTATATGGAAACAAAATCTTGATTTTTAGAACCAATCTACCATTCAGGTGCATCTCCCATTTAGGTGCATCAAAAGAAAAAAGTAAAAATTCATTAAACATATTTTTTTCCTAATACCTTACTACAGTCAGAGCTATACAGTTCCAGATCAACAATTCAAGGCTTTCTCAGCCTCCCGTTATTCTATATATTTATTGGGTTCATTTGTTTTCTATTTATATACATATGGAGAGAAAGAAATTGCATTCAGATAGAAATTCAGTAAATGTGTCACTAAAATACATTTTTAACACACATTTCTTGAAACAATTTGGTCCAACACCAAATCCTTAGGCAAAATTAACTTGGTTGAAGGGGGTTCAAAGCACTATTGCTCTACCTCACTTGACTATATAGATTTAGGACTACAAATTGCCAGTACTGGGTGCAACAACATTTTTGCAACTCAATTAAAATGCAGAATATCCTCCAATGAGAGCCTCCCTGATCTGAAGTGAAAATTAACTCCATTTTCTTCGTCTGAAAATTGAATATTTAAACACAGATTTCTATCATAAAACAACTAAACATATATCATCTCACCTGGTGATTTATTAGAGTGTAATGTATTGCAGCCAAATTTACACAAAAGTCTCCATATATAAGATGCCAGCAAGGTGACTGAAATAAAGCTGGTAATCGGCATTCTCATTGGCATTTTCTTTTGCATCTTCAATTGAGTTTTTGGCCATCTGCTTTACAGAACTAGGGAGCTCAGTGGGCAGGGCCGGGCCAAGCTGACCTAGCACCCTAGTCAACCTGGCTAGACAGCCTGCTCCTTACTGTGTGTTTGTCAAAACACATGCACCCACCTGACTAAGACTGCATGCATGCGCAGATCAGCAGTGAAGGCAGGGAGGACAAGGGGAAGCAAAGGGCAGGAGGGAGAACAAGGAAAAACAAGGAGGAGGAGATAGGGCAAGGGGAAGGAGGGAGGGGCGGGTGAAGGAGAGGGGAGGAGGGAGGGAAAAGCTAGAGATGGCAACGAACGTGGACTAGGGGTAGGAAGAAGAAGGTTAATAGGTACCTGCCAAGCTCCACCATATTTTTGCGCCTTAGACAGGTGCCTCTTCTGCCTACCTCTTTTTCTGCCCTGTCAGTAGGACACTGTTATGTAAGGTGTACACCCCTTTAAGGGTGTCAAGTTGGACTTGAACTTGATCAAAACCTTTCCATTTCACCAGACCCAGGCACTTCATATTTAGTGATGGGTGAATTTATTCGCCAGGTGCGTTTCGCAGCCGGTGAATAAATTCGCGAAACTGCCTTGTCTGTTTTTTTGGACAACAGGGCACTTTTTTTTTATTCTGGCAGTGTTTCATGAATTTTTCAGATTCGCCCATCACTGTTCATAAGAGGTTCAGTGAGTACAACCCCTCAGGTTCACACATACATACATAAACACCATAATTGTAAACATTTTTAGTTCTAGACATAAGTAGATTGATGGTTGGGTGGATGTAGAAATATAGACAGACATATATAATGGATCTTTATATATGGATTTATATATAGATCTGTATATTTAGCCAATTAATCAGCTTTATAAAAAAAATTGGGAATGATTGTGTTGGCATACACAAATTTGCCCCACAGCTCTGTTTAAGCCATTGAAGTTGATCATTACCTTCAAAGATGCCAGATCCTAGATTGGTGTGCGCTATACCCCATTGTGACGGAGCAAACATTTATTTTTCAATATTTATCTGTTCTTGCACATATGGGGAAAATGTTGCCTCCTATCTTGATCTTACATCTCAGATAGACATTATTTTCCCCTTGGATTTGTTTCCAGGTAGTACTGTTTGCAATGGCCATAATAACGGATATATTTGAACTTACTGATTTTTTCATAGTAGCTGTGAATTAATGGAAAAATAATGGCCACATTGCATGTGTCTGTCCCCGGAAGGGTGGACTGTAATTTTATTGGATGTCTGCAGCTAATACCTTGAAGGATAAATTTTCATTTCTCATCTATTCTTCCCTATCTAGACTGTATCAGGATTAACTGTAATTCCAGTAAGTGACTATTCAACATTTATTATTTCCTTTGCCTTGCTCTAATATGATATATATGTGTTGATGACAATGAAGAGTTACAATGTTTTTTTTTACAATGGCAATAATTGTGATAAGAATTTACCAGTTTGTACTCGATGCAAAGAAATCACTTCCATAGATTTTTTTTGTATTTTATTTTTAGTTATCAAAGGGTTTTTGAAGTAGCCAAATTACTCATGCTGCTTATCCCTTTCTGAGAGTGTCATTAATGATTTCTGTTGTCTGCAAGGGATAAACAGGCTGCATAAAATTTATATAAGATAAAGAGAAACAGTATTTATTTGTGATATAGATGTATTGATAATCTTCAAACTATATTTTAATAAAAGTATGCAGAAATGTATTTACGAAGTACATGTGATGAATTACGTCAATACAGGGGACCTTGTATTAAGATCTTTTATACTTTTTATTTAGCTATTTTATCATTTTGGAAACATTGCTATAAGTAAAATATATGTGTTTAAAAATGGTTCATCATGTTAAAAATGATTAACAGAAATGCCTAATATCCTTTGAAAGGGGAAATGGACTGTAAGTTTATTTGTTGCAAAATGCAGCACACGACAGTGATATTCACTCTTGGATATAAATCCTTAAACATATAGGTGGTTATTTATTAAAATCCAATTTTTTATTATTTTTTAAAATCAAAATGTCTGACTAAACTAGAATCCACAATCTGACATTATTTATTATTTAAAAGGCACAATTTAATCGGATATAGGAGAAACTTGATAAAATCGAGAAAAAACACGAATTTTACAATTTTTTAGGAGGTTTGTCCTGAATTGCTAAATATTTTTGGGCTTTTTCCTGATTTTTCAGATTTTCTCGCTATTCCAGTGTAGACCATAGAAACTTCCAGATAGAATAGGGATCTCTCCCATTGACTTAATTTACAACAGGTCGTAGAATAAATCTTGAAAATAATATAATTATTTGAATGCACATAATAATGCATCACATTTGAAGATATTACACTTGCATCTTCTGAGTCATCACAAGTAACATTCACTATAGTCCAGCAGTAGGTCCCTATCCTACTAATTTAACTATCCTAAATTAGCTGTCTGAACAATCTGATTTTGTGGGTTTGATTGTCTCTGAGATGAGGAATAAGGTCTGACTGCTTATGTGTTAGGTGATACAGTACAGAATAATGTCATCTAATATACAGTAAGTATTGATTAGCTAAACAATGGACTTTAGTTTCCATTCTCTTTATGAGAGGTGTTAGTGTTCAGTGTTGCTGCTGTGCTACATTGCAGGGGTTAGTAACTAAATTCATCTAGTCAGGCTTTTCAAGCCAGAAATTGGAATATTTAATGGAAACAAAACTTGAGGTTTTCAAGATTTATTTCTGAAAACAGCCTGAATCCAAAAATCCATCATCTCAGACCTGTCAGGGTCCTGTGTAAGTCAATGGGAGAGGCACCAATCTCAATATGAAGTTATCATGGTTTTCAATGAGTTTAGCCTGAAAATCAGAAAAATTCAGGGTTTTGAAAAAAAAAAATAAGGACAAATCATGCATGGGAGCTCATGTCATGCTTTTTAAAAAAAAAATAATAAGATAAATTGTGAAGAAGAAGAAGAAACTGTGTTATCTAAAGTTATCTTAACTCATTTAATGCATTTAACCTTTTCATTAGCATACCAAAGCTCCATTGTTTTCAATGGTGAACTCTTTAATTGGATGGGATGCTGTGACACAATATTCTGTCTTAAATGAGACAAGTGTGAAGTCTGAGTTAAGTTGTTCTGTGTCAAACACACAATGCAAAGTGACTTCATCTGTAAGTCAAAGCACAGATCAGGCATGGAGAGTTCAGAATACAGATTGACACAATGAGAATCTTGTAACAAGAACACGCCAATAGTGACCTTTAGTGACAAGCCAATAGTGACCTGATTGAAAAATGGCATTGGCATCAATGGTGTTTAAATACAAACATCATCACTCCAAAGATGGCACTGGCATCCCCCACTGTGCAACAGTAGCTATTGTTTTCATAGGATATGAAATGTGTTACTATTTGCCTGTATGTCTACAATTTTAGTGTTCTTTGCATTGACTGTGTGCTGCAGTAGAACAGTTCCATCTATTTATGACTAGGAAAGGGTTCAACAATAGAACTGTTGAATTACTCACACACTACAATAAATGTGTGCTGTGTGGGCATTGTGACAGATAAAGTAAATTGTGCCCCAAGTGTGTATAAAAATTCACATATACAGAGCATAAATGTGCACACTTTTATACATTAGTGACCATTTAAGTGGAAATTCGTGACATATAATAACTTTAAATGCTAAATACAGTACCTGTAGCTGTATAGAAAAAAGAAATGCTTGAAGAAAGCTTCAGATCTGTAAAAATAGACAGTCATGGATTCAGCCTTATGCCAAACCCAGTTTTCAGAATCATATTACTCTAAAAAATGTAATTAACACTAGGTTAAAAGGGTAACAAAGCAATATCAAGAGAAATATCATAAATGACAGTCTGGGAACAAAACCTAATTAAAGAAATGCAAAAATTCTCTCTTAGAAGTGGTTGTCTCTGTAATTGAAGTTCTTTGGAAAATATAGTTCTACTGTATGAATCCCATGCCAAAAGTATTTTATATTTAATACTGAGGAATGGAATGCCCAATTACATTTGCAATAATAAATAGAGTCTCACTAAGGATAACTACAAATACATAGAGGTTCTCTAAAGTGTGATTAAGACCTGGAGTATATGCATAACGAGGTTTAGACGTTTGTCATTAATGCTAGCCATGTGAAATATCTTTTGTGTTGTGTTTTTTTTATAAAGTAGTCGCAGAGTTCTAAGTTTCTTTGAATACAGTACCACAGTGCTAATTTACAGCAATGTAATGTACAGATTGACATCACATTAGATGTAAATTGTTATTGTAAAGTAAATTTTGGGCACAATTTGCTTTTTTTTTTAACAAATAACTCCAGCATAATTGTGGCATGTGGTGAGTTGGGCATTCTGCAATGTCACCTTATGCATAAAGATTAACTTAATTGCATAGTAGCAACTCCTTGGTCACCTTTAAGGGAACCCTGCATGCGTTTTGAGTAAAGAAAATATTTGGCAACTTTTAGGTTTCCTTCTAAAAGTCTGTTCAGGTTAAATTTACTGGAATTGTTGAGCTTAAAACCCATCATGGATAGGCTAAAATAGCAATTTCAATTTGAATTTTTTTCAATTTGAATCAAAATGTTTTCAATTTCAATCAAATTTTAGCCTTTACGATAGTCGAAGTAGCCAAAAATTACTTCCAAATTCATATTTTTTTTTCAATTTTCACTTCAATCCTTAGTAAAAGTGCCCCTTAATGAATAGCATTAATAACTGAAATTTGGCTTGGCTAGGTAGTGATGGGTCTATCTCAGTATTGGACTGCTTCTAAAGAAATCCTGTGTTTGAACAGATAAACAGATCGATACATAGTTGAACCACCAGACAATTTATCCATTTTAAGCCATGTGACTACTGAAGTGAGACCACTTGGTCCACATGAGGTCCTCTTTTCTACAACCAAATTGAATCTGCCACTTACGTATTCATCTACTCTATGTATACTGTAATACACAATAAGTAATGTTGACTATGAAGATTCTTATTCATCCAGGTCATCAAAAGTAACTCAAAGCAACTGGACTTGCTGAGAAATTTTAATGAAGATGTTTCACTGCTCATGAAGAAGCTGAAGAAGCTGCTCGGATGAGCAGTGAAACATCTTCATTAAAATTTCTCAGCAAGTCCAGTTGCTTTGAGTTACTTTTGCTAAAAATAGGTAATGTTTTTGTCAGCAATAACTATTAACTGTAGCTTATTTTAAAGTCACAAATGGATCACTTAAATCTTACTGAACAACTTCTCCCAATTTTGTAATTTTCTCATTCACTAGCCAACAGTTGACAACAGTTTGAAAATCTAGATCTCCTGGGACAATTCATGTTAACATGTTAGAATGGGTAATTGTATCCAAAATCTTTTGTGGGGATACTGAGTTACTTTATTTACATTTTGGAAAGATTTAGGCAGTGGTGTCAGTTAAATATTTTATCTTTAAATGTGTCTATTCTTAAGGTGCCAGAATTGGCCAGCTTATCTGCAGCATATTTTGTGCTAATGTTCCTCAAATACTAAATACATATTTAACATGATAATACATACTTTCTTGATTATCTCATTTTGGCCGTGTTTCTTGCAAATAACAGGTAAATATTGCATTTTAATTGTACCTCATCTTTTGAGCACAAAACATTCAAATGAATCTTATTATGCGTCAATCCAGTTATCCCAAATGAGACAATAACTGTTTTACAGTAATGAGTTTGTCCTTAGGCAACCATTTTGAATACTGTTAAAATGCATACAGTTCATTAATACAAACAACCCTTGTCGTGATGAAGAAAATTAGACAGTTAAAATTAGACTGGCAAATTGAAGAAAACAATAGTGTCTGAAATGTTAGAGCTTAAGTAAAAATAAAAGCTAACTGCTGATTATTTACGTATTTACTGATTATATTATGTAAAGCATTAATCTATTTCCGAAGGAAATCTGGGAAGGAAGACCAGAATTGCTCCTAAAATGTCCATTTATGTAGAATACCCTAAAGTCTAAGCTTGAACGATTTGGTTTTAAAGCACAGATAGGGCAGTATGCTAATCATATTCTTATCAGAGTATTGTTGGGTTTTTCCAATCAACATATGAGGAACCAGGGAAGCGGCCCCACAAAAAAGAAATGTAGTTCTCATCCACATGCATATGCAAAACAGAAATAATTCCAGGAATGAGGCCCAGTTTTGCTCCTTAAATTGCCAAGGAATACCCTAGAGGTAGTGATAGGCAAATTTATTCGCCCTCTGCAAATTTGTGGGGAATTCTCACGATTCGCGAGACGCCAGAAAAATTTAGCCGGGGCAAAATTCGTTGGTGTCTCGTTTTAGACACGGGACACCGCCATCCAAAAATGGACACCCATGTCCAAAATGAGATGTGGCATTTCGCAAATCTTTCGCCGTTTTGCAAATTTCTAATTGAAATTCACAAAATTTTGGCGAAGCCAAATGCCCCAGATTTGCCCATCACTACCTAGAGGCTGAATCTCTCCAACTGGGTTTCAAAGCATAGCCAAAGTATTTTGTTGATCATATTCCTAACTACAGACCAAGTGTGCACCTTTT
This sequence comes from Xenopus borealis, assembly GCA_024363595.1. Classification (NCBI taxonomy): domain Eukaryota; kingdom Metazoa; phylum Chordata; class Amphibia; order Anura; family Pipidae; genus Xenopus; species Xenopus borealis. The sequence goes on from CM044439.1 coordinate 4,526,394, forward strand.
TTGTGTTTAGGGTTTTACAATCAGCACAGACCCCAGATGTGATCAACACTTCATTGAAGAGATAGCCTCCCCATTCATATGCAAAGCAGAAGCAATTTTCATTTACATAGAAGACCCTATAGACTGAACCTCACTCATTTGGCAGTATTTTGATTGGATTCCCAAATACAGACCTTCACCCTTATTGGGGCTTATTGTTGCAGTGCCAGGTTCACCATCAGCAGATATAGAGCCAGTGGATGAAACCATATATATATTTTAATGATCCAGATTTTCATAAAAATATATAGGTATACAATATATTAGCCAGAATGCATGGAAACTGGGCTTTTTCCAGAAAAGGGATATTTCCACCATCCCAGAAGCCTTCTAAAGAACATTTAAACATTACAAAAACCTGAAGGCTTGTGTTACCACAAATATGGCTTTATATAGTTTAGTTACCATTAGAAGATACACATTTTTTATTTCAGGTATGGAACCTGTTATATGGAATCCTTGGGGCATGAGGTTTTCCTGATAATGGGTCTTTCTGCAATTTGTATCTTCATGCCTTAAGTCTACTAGAAAATCATGTAAACATGAAATAAACCCAATAGGCTATTTTTTCCCAATATAGATACATTATATCTTAGCTGGGATTAAGTACAAGCTGCAGTTTTATTACTTATTATTACTGTTTTTAAAAAATATGGATCATTTCGATTAAATTGAGTCTACAGGAGACAACCTTTCTATAATTTGCAGCTTTCTGGATGACAGGTTTCCAGAAAATGGATCCTATACATGTATAAAGGAAAAGGAAACAATTTAAAGATTAGATTTACTTGTTTAGAATGGACTTTATGGGAGATGGCCTTTCCATAATTCAGAACTTTCTGGATAACAGGTTTTCATATAATACTGTAGATTCCATACCTGTATTACAGTTTATAATCAGAAGAGAAGAAATAATATTTCTACAAAACCCTTCAGTTAAACCAGACAATGACTGGGATTTTTCAAAAGGGGGAAATACTCCAGTTCATTTATAGTGCAGTAAATAGGCATTTGAAGTAAATACATTTCTTCAAATCTTGAAGTTATAAATAAACATGCCTAGTGGCTTTTATAAATTATTAAAAACAAGTTAAAAAAGAACATACATTGTGAGAATTAAAGACGTTGCGCTATTTAACCTTTTCACAGGTTGATTTGAAACATATATGGTGATTAAAATGTACCAATATGATGACAGTGACATTCCTTTCATTAAAGGGAAACTGTCATGGGAAAAAATGTTTTTTTTAAAAAAATGCATCAGTTAATAGTGCTACTCCAGTAGACTTCTGCACTGAAATACATTTCTCAAAAGAGCAAACAGATTTTTTTTATATTTCATTTTTGAAATCTGACATGGGGCTAGCCATTTTGTCAATTTCCCAGCTGCCCCAGTCATGTGACTTGTGCCAGCACTTTAGGAGGGAACTGCTTTCTGGCAGGCTGTTGTTTTTCCTTCTCAGTGTAACTGAAGGAGTCACAGTGGGACATGGGTTTTACTATTGAGTGCTGTTCTTAGATCTACCAGGCAGCTGTTCTCTTGTGTTAGGGAGCTGTTATCTGGTTACCTTCTCATTGTTCTTTTGTTAGGCTGCTGGGTGGGGGAAAGGGAGGGGTGATATCACTCCAACTTGCAGTACAGCAGTAAAGAGTGATTTACGTTTATCAGAGCACAAGTCACATGACTTGGGGCAGCTGGGAAATTGACAATAAGTCTAGCCCCATGTCAGATTTTAAAATGAAATATAAAAATATCTGTTTTCTCTTTTGAGAAATGGATTTCAATGCAGAATTCTTCTGGAACAGCACTATTAACTGATGCATTTTGAAAAAAAATGTTTTCCCATGACAGGATCCCTTTAAAGTTGTGAAAAATAGAAAGTGGTTAAGCAGCAGGTTTTATACAGTAGAAAGTCTCTGTAAAAAAAAAAAATTACAGACAGGTTTTTAAAATGTCATGGCAAATTTACCTTTCTTGGGAACCTTTACATTTATGATGACACCATCCAAAAGGTATGCAAATTTTTGGTCTAGAACAGGGCAAAATACTAGTTTATTAAAAGTTTTGCATTTTCATACGACCTACTTCTGCTCCAGAGATGTCTAATTTGATATACCGGTATTGTAGGATACTAATTACATTTAACAAGTCCATGATGCCTTAAACAAGAGACCCCCAAGAGACAACCTTAAAATTGACCTACAAATGACTATAAGGTTCATTTATGAACACAAGTTCAAGGTGCTGTAAAATTGAGGAGTCTCCTTAGAAATATGCTTGCATCTGTACATCATCCTTTGCACACCAATGCACCCTTTAACCTGCTCTAACAAATTATGCACTGCTGCATATACTGAGAAAAGTGAACTGTGGAAATAATGAAAGTATAATGTAAATATATATAAGTATAATGTAAAAATGTGACACCATCTTAACTCATGGAAAATGTATGTTCTTTGCAAAAAGCAACCTACATATTTGTTCATTGCACATAAGTTATAACTAAGGTTTAATATGTGTTTGTTAATTTAAGAATTAACATGGGGGGGGGGAGATTGGTGTGTGTTGTATGTATTGCTCTTTACAGAAATGCTTATTGCCTTTATGAATTATGTGCCATTTGGGAAAAGAGTAGCAAAAATAATCTTACAGTCCAAATTTCCCCTTTCATAAAAATATTTTTGTATTCTCTTTATTAGCAGCATTACTGTTTGACATTGAGCACTGAAGCTATTGTACTAAACATTCCTTGATTCAATTAAATCATATTAGAGGTTGTGAATTTGTAAGTTTAACATAAAAAAGGCACAATCAGCTCATGGAGGACAGAATATAGACAGTCAATGTATCAACTGTGCTTATAAGGTTCCACCAGGTACTGTTGAGTTGATATCATTACATTGGTACAGGAGTACAATATATGTGCAGACACAACCAGGAAGATTACAATAAAACGTGTCTTTTTGACTGGTGAATTCCAATTACAAAGTTAGTCCTCTACTTGAATCTTCTGCAAAGAATACTCGATGATCCATAGCATTTAGAATGCAAAAAAAATGGTTAAAAGTTAAATGAAGAGGAATAACTTATAGTTCCAGGCTACTGAAACCCTGATGCTGATTTCTTCCAACTAATGCTCTTTTTTCTGGATCACTGGGGTAGAATATGCAATTGATGCTGACAATAAAAGATGCTGATTAAGCTGTAACTTCTGTGTAGATCCTTCACAAAAATATAGGCCAATCATTTTACCTGAAAGGTAAGAATAGTTAATTGCATTGTTAAACATGGTGTAGAAAAAAAATCTTTTTGCTCCTGTGTTTCAAGGCATCTTCTACTTCAAACTGGGATTTTTAGGAAAAACAAGTGACTGGAAAAAACCCTTATTCAAAAATGAATAGATTTGCCCGAATTGAGCAAGTATAAATATGTATTTTTAATTTCTTGGTGTTATTGCCATTTATTTAATTTAGCAAGTATTCTTCAGTAATATGTATTCTGGTATAAGGCCCATCTTTTCTGACTTTTTACGTTATTTGTGGACCAGGAACAGCACCACTTATACATATTTCTTTTATGCATATTTTCTTTCTGCATTAACCTGGAGAAGGTAAGGTGATACTGTAGGATTATCAACATGCTGCATGACAGGAACAAAGAGCCCTGAAGTCAAAGGGTCTAAATGAAACAATTATTGTGTTTATACTGAATTTTATATAAATTTGTTTATTTTAACTAATTTCCCTTATATAATATGCACCGAACCTAGGCAGTGCATGTGGGGTCTCGGTTTCAAAGTTTCTTTCAAAAAGGTCTTGCACTCAAAAATTACAGTTACCGGTGTAAAATATTATATACATACAACAACAGCTATAATATAATACTTTGTTATAGAAATAAGCAAATTCATTGTATTGATTTTGATGGTCTGTGATCTATGTGGAGAACACTTGAACTTCCCCAAATTTCAAACCAGCTTAAAATGTATTCTCAAATACCGTGCTGTAGACTAGTGATGACTGAATCTGTTCCATTCATGGGACAGCTAAAACATTTATGAAATGACGAATAAAATCACACAATACATTGAAGTAAAAAAATTTTGACGAGTGACAAGTTTTCATGCACACAACTTTTTTTTCTCACTCCAATTATTTTGGTGACTTTTTGTCCTAATGAATTAAAGTTAATGGGCATTTGTTCTTTGCTGCTAATCCATGACTGGCAAAAAAATTGCTCATCACTACGCCGATCCCTCTTTGCCACTCACTATTTAATCCAATACAAGGAACGAATAGTTAATCATGGGGGATTCCATCTGGTGAAGTAGGCATTCGAAGCTTTTTAAAAATTTGAATCCTTCGATCATTGAATGATCGAATTATCGAATATCTGATCATTCGATCTATTCAATAATTCGATCATTCAATGATCGAAGGTTTCAAAATTTGAAAAAGCTTCGAATGCCTACTTCGCCAGATTGAACCTGCTCAAATACCATTCGTACGAATCGTACGAATCATTCAAATCGAATCTGATCATTCAATCTATTCGATAATTCGGTAGTCGATGATCGAAGAGGCCAAATTAGAATATTCGAACTACGATCTATTCACGTGAATTTTGTTGTACTCTTAAGACATGATGCAGTGCATATGAAAAAGAGAAGTACAGTAGATCTAGGAATGATGGATTTTGCTGCATAAATTTTCAGTGGAACACATGATTGAAGATATGCATTGTAGTACTCAGGTATACTTAATACACAGCAAGAAAAGACTATTCTAAGGGAATGCCTTTTTTACCAGAAAAAGTGAGCAGATTATTAATTTTGCCTGAATTAAATAAAAAGGTTGACTTTGAATTCTGTAAGGCAGTCTGCAGTGGAATTGAATTTATTCCCTGAAGGTAGGTATACATTTAGAAATATGTAGGTCATGGAGTGGCCTATTATTATTAAATATATAATCCATATTTCTAGAGTCACAGTAAGATGGATACTTTGTGAAAGTCCCTTTTGAATCTACATATGATTACCTTGTAATGTACTGGAGGAATAAAAACTCCTTTTTGCACAGGAACTTTATGTTATTTCTTTTCAGTGAATAATTCAAGATACCTTCTCTATGCATATCCCTGCTAGCTACCTCTTCTACTTTCCTCATTGTGATCCACATACTCTCCAATAAAAGAATGCACCCTAATTTATCATTTTTCTATGCATTTCACCGACCTGGTCAAGAGCTGGCAGGTGATATTAATCCATATATAGACAGCTTTACTTTGAAAAAGTAAACAAATCATAAAAAATCAGGTCATTGTTTACAAAAGAACATTGATGAAAACCCACTAATATGTTGCGAGACCATTTAGGAATGATATATTCGATATCATGATCCATAACCTCCATAGTGAACATCTAATTAATACGTTCTAGAATGAAGGAAATAAATATTCCTTTCCATAGTCTGAGCAATTCCATTAAATAAACCAGAAACATAAAAAGAAAAGAGTCACATCCAAACATTGTTTTGAAAATGAGTGCCAAAACATTGCTTAGATTGCATATTGCATTCCTGGAAAAGAGTAAACAGCCATTGCCAAAATGTAATATGCAATCTAAGCTGTGCTTTAGCACTTATTCAACAAGAAAACAATTAAAACAACAAATAACCAGGCCAAACGTATGTCCTACCACCAAATAATCTTTTATTTAAGAATTGCTTCAGTTTCAGCTAGTCATAGGTTTTGGGACTGGTGGTTTTAAACCAACAGTTGTGGATTCATAGATGATTAAGTGTACATTCACCAAGTCTCCTATAATTCCTTAATAAAAATAATTCCTAATTCTTTTCTATACAGGTATAGGACCTATTATCCAGAATGCTCGGGCCATGGGTCTTTCTGTAATTTGGATCTCCATGCTATAAATCTACTAAAATATAATTTAAACTTTAAATTAAGCCACTAGGATTGTTTTGCTTTTAAAAATACATTAGAGAACATGATAGACAAATTTCAGGGGACCTTTTTACCCATAAAGAGAATCACCGCACC
>CM044439.1:4543108-4553697 GCA_024363595.1 Xenopus borealis
CCGTTCGCATTTTTGACGCAAGTTCGCAAATATGTTCGCGAACTTTTTTTCCGACGTTCATGATGAATTTATTGAGATGTAAGCAAATGTTCCCCCTTCTACCCTGCTAACATTGGTTTGTACTATATACAGATACATCTGGCAGTTGCAATTTAGTTGGATAGCATAAGGAGGAATAGCATTAGTTTTCATATTTTGTGCAAGAGGATCTGTCATGTTCTATTTTGAATCAGCTAAATGGGGGAGGGTGACACAATGGCCAATTAACAATAATACATTAACGTAAGATATTAATATATTCATTTAACGTGTTAATGTAATTATGTATAATGCTTTAACATCAAGAACAAATCACCATATGTTGTTACTGAAAGCTGTGTATCAATATCTCAGCAGTGTTATCCTTAGAAACACTCTACAAACATGGAATACACATTTAAGGGCTCACTTAGTAAAATTCTTTACAGAACAGATAATGAATAAAAGGCATGCTTGAGGTTGTAGACATGAGGTTTCCAATGTAGGAATCTTACCCATCTCTACATGAAGCATCAAATAGTGGATAAGGAGTCAGGCTCAAACTGAAGGCCTTAAGCCACCTAGGGGCTTAATTACTAAAATCCAAATTTAACAAGAAAAACTCGACAAACTCCCATGCCTACTTTTAGATTATTTATTAATAAAAAACTTGGTGTAATTTTAAACTTTTCTATATATTATCGGCCCCCAAGTCTTAAGAAATAAGAGTGGGGTTAACACATAAATCCCTAAATATCCTTGGAATTATAACAAGTTAACAGGAAGATTAGTGCATATCTGTAACCATGATACAATCATATTAATATATAGCTTAATCAATTGTTTGGTCACAAACAATGGCTTGAACACATGATGGTCTTAAAATATGGTCAGAGACTTTACTGTTGGAACATTCCAGTCTATTATTGTGATTGCATAGGGCTCTCTTATACTGTACACACATGTTATGTGGTGTCCACTTGCTTGGTGGTAGCTAAAGGACCTTTAGACTAGTAAAATTAAAGGGGTAGCTCACTTTTAAGCTAACTTTAGGTATGTTATAGTATGGGTAATTCTACACTCATCAATTGGTATTCAATATTATTTTTTATAATTTTTTTTAACTATTTGCCTTCTTCTGACTCTTTCCAGCTTTCATGTGGGGGTCACTGTTGACTCACTGACACAAATGCTCAGTAGGGCTACAAATGTATTGTTATTGATGCTTTTTTAATAGTGCTTACTTTCCAAGGCGTAGTATCTACCTTTTACCTACATTATCTACTGACAAGATTTGGCAACTTCATTGAAATGACCAGTAAGAGCATACTTATCCAGGTCATGATATCCAGTATATGGCAACATTAAGTCAAAGGCAAGAGGACAATTAGAGTTTTTCTTGAAAACATTTGCCTACTGATCCACGTGGCTTCTTCAGTTCAACTGTGGTAAAATGTTTTCAAGAAAAACTCTAATTGCCCAGTTGCCTTTGACTTAATTCTGCTAGATACTTTAATGCATTATAGCAATAATGTGGCTATGGAAGAAGAATAATAACCAGTACATGTATCCCAGATTTTGTGAAAAAGCATTCCATTTTAAATTTGTAATCCATTATACAGAAACCCATTATAGGGAAAGCTCCAGATTATAGATAGGATGTCTCACATAGACTCCATTTTATCCAAATAATAATTTTTTTTAAATGATTTCCTTTTTCTGTGTAATAATAAAACAGTGGCTTGAACTTGTTGCCAATTAAGATATAATTAATCCTTATTGGAAGCAAAACCAGCCTAATGGGTTTATCTAATGTTTACATGATAATTTAGTAGACTTAATGTATGAAAATTACATAAAGATCCATTATCCGTAAAACCCCAGGTCCCGAGAGTTCTGCATAACAGGTTCCTTACCTGTAATAGTCAAAGATAATCTAGATTCCACGGTAGAGAATATCAGCACTCCCATATGTTTCTCACTTATGTTTACTTTTATGTATTCCAATTAGAACATCTATTCCGTGGGAGGAGAAAAGACATCTGGCAGTTTTTTGCAGTTTACTTCTGTTGTGTTCAGTAAGAACTATACAGTTTAACTCCTACAGATGGAATGATGTTCTACAAGTATAAAGTGACCTATTTATTTGTGGCTTGTTTTGTGCCTTCTAATCGCAGTCTCCTAGCTACAGAGAAAAGGGTGATGGCATATATATATATATATATATATATATATATATATATATATATCTATCACTAAGTTTCAGAGATGTACCAACATACTGATGGAATGATGACTATTCTAGCTGTTGACATCACAAGGGTTGTAGAGTGCATAATATATATAAGGGACAATATTATTAGAAGAACATGCATGATGGTCAAGTAAGGGCTCCTTTGCAGTTTTTGATATAGCTCTATATACTGCCTGTATTCAGTATTATTAGGGTGATTGGTGCACCTAAGGTTCCTTTGGAACTCTCCCTCCCTAAGTTGAGACATGTACCTGCTGCAGGTACAGGACACAAGGTGTAGAAGACAGCAATTGTCCAAGATGCAAATGTTCTGTACATAAAAACCACAGGATAAAATAAACATGTCACTAGAAAACCCAGATTCTGTTGCCTCTCTGGATGGATGTCTATGGGCTTTCTTATCATCTGTAATTACCACTTAGTGATGTTATTATCCTCTAACAAGAAGACAGAATGGTGTAGGGCAGTAATCCCCAACCATTGCTTCACGAGCAACATGTTGCACACCAACCTTTTAGATGTTGTTTAGAGTGGCCTCAAAGCAGGTGATAATTTTTGAATTCCTGGCTTGGAGGCAAGTTTTGGTTGCATAAAAAGCAGTTTCCAGTCCACATAGAGTCCTTCAGATATCCAATCATGGCTCTTATTTGGCACCCCAGGATCCATTTCATGCTTGTATTGCTCCCTAACTCCTTTTTTATTTGACTGTGGCTCACTGGTAAAAAAAAAAAAAAAAACAATGAGGGCAGTTCAAATGCAAACACAGCATTTAAATAGGAAAAATAGGATTTTCCATACCAGGGATAATAGCCTGTATATAGAGATACCATCACTTTATGCCCTCATAATCACTAAATTCAATTCTGCAGGGTAGTTTGGGTGTATAGTGGCTTTTTAAGCTTTGTTTAAAAACTAGGGTTATGATGTCTCTCTTATTGAAAAAGTTGTTATTGCCTGTATATCTGTGGTATCATATGCTCTACATCTGCTGATGGAAAATGGTCAAATATTTGCTAAATGATTGTGATGGGACTCTGTAAAGTACATCTCATTATACACTATGGACAAATAATGTAGCATGGAAAAAATAGTGGTTAGAACATTCTGCACATAAAGAAATACCAGGCAGAGGATTTATAGCAAGAAAGGCAATGTACTAAGCAAACAAGGGAATAAAGCCAGAGACAAAGCTTCATCAATGAGTCTGTGAGATTGTGAGATTGAATTTTACTGTATATTATACAGGGGGGTGACTATGCACTGTGCCATAGCTGAGACATGAGGGGCAGGAGATAAAAGGTGTAGAAAATGGGGCAATTAATTAATGTTTTTCTTCTAATTGTATCCTAATTCATAAGTGAAGACAGCAAATCCATTAACTGAATTAAAATTGGGAACACCCCATGGTTGAACTTCAAGTATTTTTGTCTTCGCTTACGAATTGAGATGCTTATACTGGTGTAGGATGAGGTCAGCCCATGAACCTATTTGCCCCTATCAACATTTATTGAGGACTTTATCCTTATTGGAACAGCACTCTGGTGGGCAACCCAGTACCGGGGCAAGTCACTAAATCATTAGTAGGAATGTGAGGATGTGTAAGGTGTGAAAGAATGTGTAGAGTGTGAGGATATGCAGGATGTGAAGGACAATGTCCAGATCATAAGAAAGAGGGGGCATCTAACAAATACATTTAATTATTATCCCAAAGGAACTTACTGTATGAATCAAGCAATGTTATTCCAGATTTTATCCTTTAATAATCAGAAGTGCAAGAAAACAATCCTTTATTCAATCTCATAAAACAACATGGCCAAAAAATCTTCTCTTTACATTTTATCACTAGTTAAAAAAGTGGAGCTATTCGAAAGCTGTCAAAATATTGTATTTACAGCTTTTTTCTCAGATCAATTGACAAAATTGAAAACATACTTGGAGTTTGTTTTGCCTATAAAATAACATTTTAAAAAGTCTTTTGACTGCTCCAACCTAGATTTTATTTTTATTGAAAATAAAAATAGGATGAATGGAGAATAAATTTATTAATACTGTTGAGCGGGCTGGCCTGAAACAGGCCCATAACATTCTTTTGTCAAGTTGTGGACAGGGTTTGGTCCACCAGTCATCAATGCACTCTGATTATTCTTCCTTCCATTGGCTGTTTCTTATTTATATACATAATCTTGCCAACCCCCTTTGGTGACCGCAGAGAGGAGTGGGCAGAGATGTAAAATAAATGACAGTTCACTGTGTTGGTTTGCATGAAGAGTGGACAGGTGTGGCACAGGCCAACTTTTTGTTGACCCATGTGCCACTGTTTGGTAATAAGATTTCAGAATTTTTCTTTCTTCTGAAAACTTCCTTGCCTACTTGGTGGTCAGAATGTTTGGAAAATGACCAACAAGACCTCTGTCCAGAATGGCGGGTGACAGGGAATGCTCTGCTTGTTTTGGTAGGTTATCAAACAGGCAAAACATGGGCTGATTCTGCCAGAGTTTTTAGTTCTCAAGAGTCAGTCATGGTGCAAACAGCTGACGCAAGATATAAGACACAGGCAGATGCCAACTGAGTCATCAAAACCAAATCAGTAGTATGAGCTCTTGTTATTGAGGATGGGCCAAAAAGGGACGTACTACCATGTTTTTGGATGGTTCTGCCCACCATTTCTTGAGTAACTATAAGAGGAAAAATTGCTTATCCCAAATATTGCTAATTATGAGGTGGAAAACATCATCATAACTTAACTAATGTAACTGAATTTCTATATAAAGTTAATCACTACTGTCCATCAGTGCAGACATATACCTAATGCAAGAGGTTGCAGTATTTGATGCCACAGATCTACCCATGATATTTAGAAATATTCCTTATCCATCTAAAAAATAAGAAGGATGAATAGACACATGATAATATTTTGGGTGCCATCCAGCCTTTGCAAAGCTTGTATGTCTAACTGAATTCCTAAGTACAAAAAATAAAAACACACCATCTAGCGTTTGATTAGCGACTATGTACATTAACAATTGATAGAAAACTAGTGACATCTAGTGGTCTCTTATTGTTAGTATAAAGCTAGAGGTGCATGTCCCATGCAGGACTGAATGAATATGAAAAATAATAGAAATAAGAGTACATTGTGTTAGATACTGAGAAAAGCTGCAGATTTGAAGCATTTTTGGGTAGAATCCAGTTGTTTTTGGGTAGCTTAGAGGCCGGCACATGTACAGTACATAGTAGAGAGTATATTATTTTATAAATACCTTTTAATATATAAATACATTATAATAGTTATATTATGAATGTTAAAGGGATAGGTCACCTTAATGAGGATGCACTAAATAAGTCAAAGTTTTACATGTGCAACTATTCTGACCGCTGCAGTATCACAAATTTATTCGCTGGTGGTAGAACGTGGAAATGTGCAGCAAATTCGTGCCTGCCAAATGTATTTGTCCATTGCTATTTATTTAAATTGTCTATATTCTGCAGGGCGGTCATCCTTAAAGGGGTTGTTCACCTTTAAATTAACTTTTAGTATTATGTAGAGAGTGATATTCACAATTTGTGAATTGGTTTTAATTTTTTATTTTTGGTTTTTGCGTTATTTTATTCAGCTGCTTTCCAGTTTGCGATTTCAGCCATCTGGTTGCTAGTGTCCAAATTACCATGCATTGTTTTGAATAAGAGACTGGAATATGAATAGGAGAGGGCCTAAACAGAAAAATGAATAATAAAAAATACTGTAGCAACATGCTGGAGAGGATGTGCATCACCGGGGACACTGAAACACATATTTTGGGACTGTCCCCGAATACAGCCACTATGGAGGGAGATCAAGGTCTTGAAAGAGCAACTCACATGGGACCAAGGACTAGGGGAAACCCCTAGACGGGATATTTAGACACACACAACTGCTGGTTAACCAAGTGCTAACAGTAACACGTATAGTATAGTGGAAAACTGATTCTATACCTACCAGAGCAGAAATTGAACATAAAATAGAGGCTAACCGGATGTTTGAATATAACATTGCCCACATGCAAGACAGAGTTACACAATATTTAAGGGTTTGGTCAGCATGGGAAACACGCTACCTAAAGCTGTTGTAAAATCAGGCCACCAACGGCTAAATACAAGACATACCAGCTACACTGAGACCACACGTTAAGAGGTATCATATGTCGGTAACACACACCTTTACATGTTATACCAAGAATAACATAAGGACAGGTACGGTCTAACACTCTCATTAGGGAGCCTAAGAAGACCTGAAAATATGCAACCGATGTCCCGTAAATGAATGTGAAAAGGACTACTTGACTAATGTAAAGATTCAATATTATCAATGTACTGTACATTACACATTTGTTGATAATGAAAACGAAATCTGGAAAGCTGCAGAATAAAAAGGCAAATAATTAGTGATCTGCGAATCTCATGCGTTTCGCAATTTGCGAATTTGCGCAAAAATTTGGGAAACGAGCCGCGCGTCTTTTTTGACACGCATCGCGCTGTTTCCGACGCGTCGTTTTCGGCGCGTCTCGTCAAAAAACGACGCGCGACTCGTTTTTTGGGCGAATTTTTTGGCGGCGAATTTTTGCTGGCGTTTCGCAAATTTATTCGCCAGCGGCGAATCGCGGGAATTCACCGTGAATTCGCCCCTGGCGAATAAATTTGCCCATCACTACAAATAATTAAGCAGCATATAACCCTCTGCAACAGGTGGGCCTACCACATTTATTCCAACATTTTGCTAACAATTTGTTGGTGTAATTTAGGGAAAAGACACTTTAATAAACAGATATTGGAGTGCAGACCACCTTTATTATATGCTATATATGCATACTGTATATTATACATTTGGGTTCTTAGCTAGTGATGAGCGAATAAATCCAGCAGGCATGGATTCACAGTGAATTTCCGCATTTTGCCTTTCATAAATAAATTAGCAAAACTGCCAATGAAAAATCTGCCGTAACAAAAAACATTTGTTGCGTATCAAAATTGTCATGCGCTTAAAATTGTCATGCATCAAAATTTTTTGGACGCACATTGACTTAAATGCATTTCGCAAATTTTTCGCCATTTTGCAAATCTTCAGCAAAGCGAAATGGGAATCCGTCATTGCTATTTTTAGCCCCAGCTTTAAACTTTCAAACTCTTCTACAAGTTGTTGTAGATCATATGCATAGATTAGGTAGCACAATGAGGCACAGCATGCAGACACAAGATGTCTTACATTCACAGGGCTGATCTTTGTACATCTGATTCAAAGTAATCAGTCCTAATAACCTCAGTAGCTTAATCATTTTCTGCAAGACAGAACTCCTCTTGTGTAATATTTCCATATCCAAAAAGGTTTTAGTACCCAGCCGTGCCATCACAAGTGATTTTGTGTCCTGGCTTGTGCAAATGTGTGTTACACTAGGTACAACACTCACACTAATGCCCTGCTTCCCATTAAAGTCTGTGATGTGCATGTGCTGAGCATGGAACAATGGTTAGTTACAAGAACTCTATGTTATGAGGGGAGTAAATGATCTGGGTTATTTGGAGGCAACAAATAATATTACAATAAATCCTTGAAGCCTTCTGTCTTAATTCTCCTTTAGCTCTTTGGTCAACCTCTTTTCTTTCTTGCTGGGTTCCTTGCCCCTGTATTCCCCTCTGTATCATGACAATGTGTGCAGATATTCACACACTATGATTATTCACTCTACAGAGCAATATTATATCACTAGTGTTATTGGACAATTTTCAGTAGAACTTTCATTAGCAGCATCTTGAGTTGACCATTTAGTCTGGTGCACTCCAACACAAAGGCTTATTGCATCTGGTTTGGCATTTCTATTGGTGTCATTAGATTCAGGGCTTATTTCAAGACTGTCTTTATTGTAGGTTTCTTTAAAGCGGTCAGCTCTTTTTAGGTTTCCTTCTATATTATGCTTACATAGTCAAGTATAGTCTCCCTCATATCAATCTATAATACACAAAAGCCATGAATATCTTGTAAATTATATCCTTCTAAAGGTGACTATGTCATCAGTAATAAACGGTGAATATTGATGTCATTTTTGTCACATGACTCCCTAAAACATATGTGTTATAATAAATAAAGTACCCCTTGTTGGAAAATATGAGGATATTAGAAGTCACCACAGAGTTCCCTAACCTGTATAAAAACACTCTGCCTTCAAACTTATCAGTGACTTATAATATCCTTATATTCTACAATAGGTAGCAATTTATTCACTATTTAATGCACTCTAATTTAGTAAGAGTGATGAGCTTTGCATCCTCCTTCTATCTGAATTATATCATTGTACCAGTTTAATTGCCCATCTCTGCTCCATTTCCAGCTTATTTAATGTACTTTTCTAAGGACTGGGCCTAAAACTGCACTGCATACTCAAGGTGACGCCTTCCTAGGTATATATATATAGATTCAAATTTCTTCAGCCCATTGACTGGCAGTGCCTAAAGTTGCAAGACTGTTGATCATAAAAATCCCTAAATCCTTCTCATTTAAGAAAACCCTCAACACACTTTCTATTATTTATAATAGTAATGATAATAGTGTGTTTGTGTTTATTATTATGGCATATTGCCTTATTTTTAAACATTGAATTTGTGAGGTTTTAGAGGTTTTTTCTACTACATATTAACTTACAACTTCACAACACTCAAATGTTTGCTTACAGTATTTATTTAAAAACCCTAGTAAAAAACTTTATTGAATACAGGCATGGGAAAAAAACTCAAATTTACGAGTTTACAAGGTCAAGAAAACTCAAAAAATCTCAAATGTAAAAAGTAGCATGCATGTTGCCTTGGACAACTGCCATTGATACATGATATATGATCTTGAAAAGTTTTAGGTGCTGAAGTTTTACATTTGTGTTTTTCAAGTGTTTTGTGCTACACTTAATTAATCCCAAACATTTGATTTTTTGAAAATACAATTTGTATATGTGAGTTTTTGTTTAATTAATTTGAAGACTGATAAATCATTTCCATATTGTTTGGAGGTGCAATTTACCAGTTTCTTTAATATTAGATCATTACTATGTTCATTGTTTCTAGTTTTGGTTAGCAGCCATCTTGCCTCATTAAAAAAGAGAAGTTGTAATCCTGTCTATGTGCATAGTGCTCTTTTATCAACATGACCTACATTCCTAGCAAGGTGCTTGCTAAAATAAATAGAAAACAATATAATAAGCACAGGGAGTTATTAGGCCATCTACCAACCAGCATCACCCAAAGTTTTTCATTCCTTTATTGTGTGAATAAATAATAGACCTGGCAAGGATAAGTGACTTCTTTGCAGTACAAATTTACCCTTAATATCTTTCATGTACTCCATTATAGTGAGCAATTTAACTTCAGTCCTATGGCTGTAACTTATACAGTAGACGTGTTCTTCATTCAAGCAATAGTGGAATTTGGGACTACAAGGGGTTTTATGCAAGTTATATAAGTCTTCATTCGTTAAATCTATTGCATCTTAGGTCAGTTCAATTAGGCTGTTAAACACAGCAAACTTTTAGTTTAATAAACCAGAGTGTTGTGTTGTTGTTTGGATGGCAGTGGTACGTACCTCAACTCTAATCTGCTCTTAGAAATTGTTAAATGCAATGTAATTGCTACATTTCAATGGAACTAGATTTCTACAGTGAATACTTGGCTGATTAACACACCTGTGGTCAAGTGCTGTTGTACATCATAGAAAATGTATTTAAGTAAGTAAGTAAATGAATACAAATTTGATAGCGATGGTGAAAGTCGTTTGTCTGAGTTGCAGCAATATTGAGCACTTTCTTTTAAAAGCCTTTAATTAACTTGTGCAGGAATAGCTATACATAAACTGTATTTATGTAAAACAACCATCCATAAAGTGCATCTCAACATCTCAGTGCTGCCAAAATTAAAGGGATTCTATTATGATTTTTATGGAATATTTGTATTGCTAAATGACACTGTGTACATTGTACATAATTGATTCTTATGTTATCAATGTTATTCTTGAACTTGAAATGTATTTTGCTTTGTTGTAATAGTGGCATGTAGGCAGCCATCTCATGTCATTTTGCCTGGTCATGTGCTTTCAGAAAGAGCCAACACTTCACAATGGAACTACTTTCAGCTAAGCTATTGTTTCTCCTACTCAATGTAAATGAAAAGGAACTTGGGATAGCTGGACTTGAATTTTTACTATTGAGTGCTGTTCTTATATCTACCACTAGGTGCATGGGAGCAAAGCAAGTGTTAGGGAGCTGCTATCTGGCTACCTTCTTATTGTTCTATTGATGGGTTGCTG
>CM044439.1:4581860-4653942 GCA_024363595.1 Xenopus borealis
TTTACAGCTGAAACACAGTCTGCCTCTGTAGATGGTGAATTAAAATCCATTACAATTGTGGCTAAGTACAGATTCTGATGATGTCTAAGTATAGCACAGCATGCTATTAAAGCCTTATCACTAGGCATACATAATTAATGCCACAATTTTTGTAGCACTGAAAAACCAATGGGCATAACAGTCTCCTCTGATCATTATGTGAACAGATCTTGTTTTCAAAAATATTTACTTTTGCATGCCTCTGATATTATGAAAGCTTATCCTCCCACCACAAAGTACTGAATTTTGTTTCCAGTCTATCTAGGTATTTTCCCTAGTCATTGATAATGAGAATCTTATCTTCTCCATGATGTAGAAGCCCTAGTGCATACATTTTTGGATCAATTACTGGCCAAGGAAATGAAATGACAAAAGAGAATCTGTCTACAAGTTAATGAGTTAATGAGTCTCCAAACTAATGGTTAATCAATAAGGTTGTGGCAAATTCACAATTAGTTCTGTATTTGTTCCAAGAACCCCCATTATCTAGTAGAATAATGCATAACTTTGGGAATCTGAATAGGGGGGCAAGCATCACCATGTTCCTATAAAAATTAAACTCTTCAATATTTATCATGGGGTTATTTATAAACCAACTGTTTGGCTTTGTTAACCCCTTTAAATACGTGCGGAAGGTAAAATCATCTCCCAATTAAAATGTGAGCTTAATGTGTACAGAAGTGTACAGAAGTGAAAGTATTCATCCATATTGTCAGATACCACCAATATGGGATGCCTTGGCTACATATAAAGACATTCAAAAAGACCAGCAACTCTCTTCAATATTATAACTGCTGACCATCAAAAGGGGGCTCTATTGACATGGGCTTACTGTTATTGGTGCCTCAATAGACCAATGACACTGAGTTTAACCTATATTTATTAACTACAGAACAGTGTAGTCGTCACCTATATTCCCAAAGAGGTTTCATTGGTCTATTTTCTGCTGTATGGGCTGCATTTTCAATCCACTCCTTCCCACCATCTATTAAGGTCTTACATGACATTGTTCTCTCCCTGCTCTCACTTTATTGAACTCCATCAGCTAGCTAAAAGCAGCAACTCCATGTCCCTGACACTCTTACACCTTGACTATAATAATGCATAATGGGATTTGTCATATTGTCTTAGGTTTCATTTTCCTCCACACTGGGCATACTTTTATTGGCATGCCTGCGGTTATGTCAGGCCAGGATGTGACTGTTGCTTTGCGGCTTTCATAATGCTGTCATTAAGATATAGTTTCACATTCTATCCAAGTAATTAATTTCACCAGTGACAGGTGGTGTCATATGTATATTCTGGGAGGAAATAGGCTGGAAGTCTTTAAAAATTAAGAATACAAATTCCATTAATTGTCATCAGATAGGGGTTAAAAACAAAAAAAGGGCTTGTAAAGGTAATTACAGGAGAAATTAATTAGAAAATGATCTAGAACCACTCTTAGTAGCCCTATAAACTGGAATATTATTAGGGGTATAAATAAGAAACCCTACCTACTCTTAGATGCCTTTGGTGCTGTAGAGATATCATTAGAGCACCATAAGTTCCATTCTGCACAGTGTACCATATAATAATATAACTACATAATCATCAAAGGCCTCCTGATTATTTTCCAAGTATAAGGGCAACCAATCTGTTCAGTAGCTCGGTAGATGAAGGTCAGTGCTGAGCTTCCTTAAATAAGCATGCATTATCTTCTGTTGTTCTGACTGCTCAAGCATATAATAAAGTTTTGGTGATTTAAAACCTGCTGCTTCAGCTGATGTCCTAGTAAGTTGTCTGTTTAGACACACTTACTCAAGCTTTTTTTTTTTCCTTCACAACCACAAATATTTGTGAGCCATTCTCTTCCTAACACATTGGAAAAAACTAGATGCAGACTGGAGGTATTGGAGGAGTCACTTTTAACATAAAACACAGATTCAGAAATATACAGCACAACGTTGTTTGCTTCTAAGCCGACTGGGGAACAGTTAATATAAATATTTATGCTGACATTACCGTTATCCTCTCAACAAATAAATGGTAAATGCACACTGCTTTTTTAGAAAAAAAAATCACACAGGCATTTGCAGGGAGACAATATTAAACTCTCCATGGTACGCCATTTGGTTTTTAAGACCAGTGAAACTGTTAAAATTTTTATAGGTTTTCAGTTCCTGCTCCATAGGATATTAAGGCAGTTGGATTAAATGGAATAATACCAAGACATTATGAGAGTGTAATATACATCAGTATGTATAATGTATACTTAAACAAGATTGCCTTCAATTTCCAACAAAATGCAGACAGATAAAGCCTCTCAGCTGTGATCAGCAATAACATATGTTGGCATTGGAAAATTGTAATTTAGAACACCTTAACCGCCTGGTCTTTACTTAACAGGGATAATTCATAGCAGAATGCAAACCATAAAATAAAATATTATTTTATGCCGTTATACTTGCTTAAGAAGCTCCATGGCCATAGGCTGTTGACTTTTAGAAAGTCCAGGAACTGAGGTGACTTCCAACATTATCATTTTTTATTTGGGTGAACAATATCTGTCTCATAGTCCTTAAGTAACTATGGATGAGGTATGTATTTGAAATAAGGGTCTATCTAATGAATTTGTTGATCTGTATTAATGGTTTTGGCTTATGGCCTCATTTCTTCAGGAACACCACAATGATAAGATGTCTTCCAATATGATAGATGTCCATAGAGTAGGCATACTAGTGCAACCTTGGGTATCTGAGGTTTTCTGAACGCTGATATGATAAAGCTAAAATAAAGACCATGCCACAGATTGATAATTTATGTTATACCTGTACCACGTTTTGATCTTTCCCTATTGATTATAGTATGTGAATGATCTTACTATTGAAGGTAACCTCTCTTATTGTAAGACTGTTACCTACAAAATTAGAACTATATATATGCTACCTGGCATGTAACCATTTTTTTTAGAATAATTATACCCAACCATGTAATTTCTTAGTGCCTGGCTTTATAAACTGCCCATGACAGAGCTATTTCCTGCAATAGTAACAAAATATATGTCATTCTCTGTAGCACTTTTTTGGATACAGCAGACTGGCAATCAACACATAATTTTGAAGTTGAAAACTGCAATCTCATGATTGGTAATGAGAGTGAGCAATTGTTAAGTACTGGTTCCATGACAAGAGTAAATCTAGCTAGAAGTCCCATTATTGGAAATAGACATAAACTGTTGTTAAAGTGCAGTTTCCATTGCTGGATAATGGGAGTCAGCAGTTGGTGAACTATTATAGGGCCATAATTCCTCCATTATTGATGCAAATGCCATGATTAACTCGCTCAGCTTTTCTGACCATATTCCTACCACACCACAGTTATTTAGAGGCTCCTTACAGACACTTTAATATAATGCTGTACAAACAATATTAACTGCATTTACTGTTAAAAGTCAGCTCTGACAAATAACAGAAGACCCTCATCTCTAACGTTGCATCTCTTGAGATCGTGAAATGATTCTTATCATTGACATTTGGTGACTCAAACGATTTCTGCTTGACCCTCTCCTTTGATTACATGTAGTAAAAACATTTGCTCTCAGAGGCTGCTCTAAAGGGAGCATTGCCTTTCACAGCTGGTGTCTGTGCAAGAGGAAATACATTTATCACATCTTAATGTCACAGTGTTCCTGGTTACATTGATCTTCTCTTGGCCTATGGCTTTTGGCCACACACCTGTTCCTATTTATTATATTTGCTGTCTTCTAAAAGAGCTAACATCCTTTCTTATCTTTACCTTTGTTTCAAGTGCTAAAGTAAATAGAATTAACGCTCAGTGGAAAAAAATTATATCAGATATAATGTACTTATCTTCAGATATATCCACTTAAAGTAAACCTATGTTGTAAAGCACATAATCATGTGAATTTTTCAGTATGAAGGGTCTGAGGGATTAACAATATTGGCGTGCAGCACTGGGTCCTGTGTTGGATTCCAACTTACTTGCTATCTGCTTGCAAAGACTTTGGATGTTTTCTCTGTAGCTTCTTGAGGTTCCACTGTTTTTTTGAGCAAGCAGATAGTTCCAGCTTCGGAACATCTGCTAGTTCCCAAGTTGGAACTATCTGCTTGCTCAAAAAACACAGTAGAACCTCAAGAAGATACAAAGTCTGTCGGCTTGCAAAGACTTTGGATGTTTTCTCTGTATCTTCTTGATGTTCCACTGTGTTTTTTGAGCAGAAAGGATGATGAATACTGTATGGAGTACTGGCATTTTTACATGGATTTTAGAACTGTAATTTAATATTTAATATTTGCTTCTCAGAATAACACAAATGCAACTTATATTACTCATTTCTACTGAAATAGTGTGCAAAATTAAAATTTAACTGGTGATTAGTGATGGTCGAATCTCCCGAGATTCACTTCGCCGAAAAATTTGCGAATTTCCAGAGAAATTCGCGAATCCGCGAAAAAAATTTGCGAATCGGCAAATTTTCGCCAAGCAAAATTTCGCTGGTGATTCGCGAATTTATTTTTCCACAAGACTGAAAATTGTAATTTCTGGTTACAAACATTGAATATTATAAATTTTACTGAAATATGTATTATTATTTTTTCAGTCCTTCTACAAAATAATATTCAGTTGGTCTTTGTTTATTTTTATATTTTGCTTATTTTTTAAGGATGCTTCTTTTTCTAAAAGCAAAATATAGGGTTTTAGTTAACAATAACTATGCAAATGTGGCACCGGCCCCTCATGAATACAGAAAACAGCATTGCCAAATTCAGGTAGAGCTGTATTCATGGGGCAGATGCAAGTCTCTGTGTCCCATTGGTAGTCTTAATGAAGTAAAAAAAAGACTTCATTTTATAGGTAATGCTTTAAATTTGGTATAGGAAGCTAAAAAACATGGCATAGCATAACTTTCACCTGAAGTGAAAGTGTTGTTTAAAAATAATTCCTTTTGGGCTAATTTAAGTCCGAATTTGCAGTAAAGATGTTAGACATTGTTGTGACCATAAGCCAAAGCAAGGGATGTTATAGGAACCGAATAAATGGATTTATTAACTGCCTTCAATTGCAATGATATCCACTGGACAAAACTAGTGTATTTATGTCTGTGTAATGCTTTGGATTATTTAGGTGGATATATTACTAACAAATTAGTTTCTTTGTAGAAACACTATTTTGGAACTGGTGAAACAATCAATAAGCTCAACTCTGAGCCATAGAAAATAATGAGCAAGCTTTCTTGATTGCTTCAAACACTACTCAGTATAGTGTCACTGGATGCTTATTAATTGGAAAAAAAGGTCCCCAGGTTTATGCAATGGAAATGATTTAATGTACCTTGACTCTAAGCATGCAGTAGTGGTTTCATTAAAATTCCAATAAATGTAAGAGTCATGGAAATTTAGAATCTTGCTGCATTTGGCTTCGCTGCCAGCTCTTTGGAGACTGCACACCATAGATGTGCAAACATATATTTTCTGTTGGGAACTGACGGCCAGAAGTGCAATCTGATTCTCCACTAGCTCAGTAATAACTTTAAACTCTTTAAACTCTTAAAATGTAATGCCCTTTATTTAGTTTTAACTAGTTTATTCCAAAATAGATTTAAATATGGTGGTGCCCTTTCTATGCATTTGGCTGTGTTCATTATATTACTTGAGGCCCCAATGTCATGTTGATCATAACCAGATTATGTGACATTTATCCTCTACCTCAAACTAATATCTATTAGGCTGAAGAGCTGTTTTGGCCTAGTGTAGGTATGGGACTATAATCCAGAATTTTTGGAACGTGGGGTTTTCCAGATAATTATGTCATTTAAATCAATGTACCTTACATATATTAGAAAACATAAAACAATAAATAAACCCAATGGGATTGTTTGGCCACCAATACAGTTTAACATTTGTTATAATTTACTTAAAATGGGCTTTGTGAAAGATGGACTTCCCAAAATGTGGACCATTATGAATAACAAAGATCCAATACCTGTATAACCAACAACCTTTTCTTATATTGGTATCTGACAACTCAATAACCAAACCACTGCCATAATTTATATAAATTTCTACAAACCCTTGTAGAAAACTAAAACACTATAACAGCTTTTGTTGGGCTGATATTTGTATATATATATATATATATATATATATTTAATATATTTAACAGTTTTTAGGTTCCTTGTGAGAGGAAAGGTCACATCCTGTTTTATTTCCCTTATAAATCTAGATATAACACCTTTTTTTCTCATGGGTCTAAGAGTGCCAAACACCAATTAAAACTGCCTTGTATGAGGTATGCTTGGAGTGTGGGAATTATCCAATGTCACAAGGATGTGACCATGGGATTTGATCAAGGAACTCCAGTGACATGGTTTGGTATCACACATATATTATATTGTTCTTCTATTCCTGTTACATTTGATTCTGATAGGGAACTGGGTAGAATACACATTTCTAACTGTTAATTGACCATTTTCATTTGGGGCAGAGATAAACCTTGCTCTTTTTAAAGCTTGCTTTGGTGACAGGTATGGAAATGTACTCTTAGAGGCCTAATTATTAGAATTCAAATTTGTGAGGTTTTAGAGTTTTTTTTAATAAACTTCAAATAAATGCACAATTTTAAAAAACTTGAACGTTTGTTCATTTATTAGAAATTCAGAATATAAAAAAACTTGATTGAACGCAATTGTGGAAAAAATTTGAATACCTTGAATTTGTTGAGTTTATAGGCTTAAATAAATGCAAATTTGCGAGTTATAAGCTCAAAAACTCAGAAAACTCAAAAATCTGTATGAAAATTACTAGAAGTTTTGAGGTCTACAGCAGTTTTTAGTTTTACCTTTGAGTTTTTTGTGCTTAATAGATACCAGACTTTGATAAATAACCCCTTAGTCTGTTATTTTTAAAAGCTTATGACTACCTGGGAACAGTTGAAGTTTTGACAATATTTGGAATGGAGTTAAATTAATTTTATGGCCAATTTACATACTCACATGAAAATATTCACATTTTATTTGATTCTTAAGAATGAAATTAAATATGTAATGATTCAGGATTGCATTTTATTTGTTATATCTTAATTATCAAAATGATCAACAATTATTTATTTTGTTGTTATTGTTATTATCTTTGCTATAGCTGTAGCTTTAAAGATTTATAGAATTGTGTTTTGGAATCTGTTCACTGTCACCAAAATGCTAATCATAACGACTGTGTGAAAAGATGCCTATTAAATGTTTTTTCTGCAATTGATGTAATCAAACAATAGTTTCAAAATTGTAATGAATCATTTTGTCTCATTATAGTGAATCATCATTTCTTATGAAATCACACACAGAGAGACAACATATCGTGCTTGGCTTCTTGTAGTTAGAAAACACTAGATATAATATGGTAGTTCAGGCAGAGTAGTGCATACAGTTATGAATACTATAATATTTTTATATATATATATATATATATATATATATATATATATATATATATATGTATAAATTGTATAAATTTGGAAGACTGCTGCACACACTTCAAGTTGAGACACTGCCCTGGTGCCAACAGAAATTGTGTGTACTTACATGAAGAAAAAGCTGGTGCACTAAAGGGACTTCTTGAGAAAATAAAAAATGTTTTATTTAGATCTAAATAAAACATTTTTTATTTTCTCAAGAATTCCCTTGAGTGCAACATAATTTTCTTCATATATATATATATATAATTGTAACCCATCCCCCTAGTATTCTATATAATTGTATTGCAGAAAATATTTCTCTGATTCTGGAAAGATTAAATTCAGTGAGAAAAAGTTTTCTCATGGTTTATCATGTGAAAACTCATGGATGCGATTCAATTCTAGGAGAATAAACTTTTCTCTAAACTCAGTTCCCATTTTTTCCTATGGACTTCAATAGAGTTTTCATGTAATGTAAGATTTTCTCAATTGAATTGCAGCTCAAATTGAATCTTGTCCATGAGTTTTCATGTGATAAAACTTTTTCTCAATGAACTCAATCTGGCCCTTCATTTGTAAACCCTAACTGATTTTGCTGTGTATTATTCCAGTTTCAGCCCTGAAATATGATAATAAATCAACCCTTTATAACTTAATTTATTTGCTACTACATAATAATCTTTGTTGTTTTCATCTAAGGTGACCTATATATTGGAGGGGTTTCCAAAGAAATGTACAAAACCTTACCCAAGCTGGTCCATGCCAAGGAAGGATTCCAAGGTTGCCTTGCTTCTGTAGATCTGAATGGACGCCTTCCGGACCTAATCTCAGATGCTCTTTTGTGTAATGGACAAATTGAGAGAGGATGTGAAGGTACACACAGTTTTAACCACTCTATATATTTATCTTCTGCCAGTATGAAAACTCCATGTATTTCAAACAATTATGTGGTTGTTCAAGTCTTCAGTATCTTTTTAACTATAAGAATGATATAGTTTTTTTTTTAATTTTTGCAAATCAAAGTGTCCTTAAAAGAAAATTATGTGAAACCTTGTTTTATATGATTTATAGTTTTGCTGGTCATTATTCCGAACATTTCGCACAAAAGCCTACACACATACACACATACATGTAGACATTCCTTTATAAAAGCACACTGGATATTATTAACATGTATTTCTACAGCGCCAACTTATTTCGTAGTCCTGTGATATGTTAAACATATAAAAAATATTCTTTCTTATCATTCACCTACTCATTTATGTTTACTAAATTTGCCTGACAGCCATGGGGAACTGCAATGAAGAACTCTGTGGCCAGTGAAAAAAGCCTGATCTACTCCTGTCTACTCTATGTTGTGTGCACATTGACATATTCATGCTGATAGGCCAATGCCATTCCTCTCAGTGCACACACAGCAACATGGGGGCAGATGGAAGCAGATTGGCATTTTCTCAGATGTCTTATCTATGCTAGCAGGGCACACATTATGTATACCACAGGCTTCAATTATGTTACCCAAAACAGGAAACAGATTCCCATGACTTTCTTTTTATTACAGAAGGTTGTGAATAGCTTCCACAGAACAGAATCTATTTAGCCACCCCTTTAAAAAAATTTGTAGGCGAAAAAAATTAAGTGATGGATGCCAAATTAAGAAAAAAGTCTAATGAAGGAGATGCTGTATTAAAATATCTCCCAAGAATTTTGTGATCACAGGTTATGTATTAAAAACCTGAGTAAAATAAAGCCAAATCTGTATCATGTTTTAATATGACTATCACATCCTAAGCTGATATGGGTTGATTGAAAATGATCTTTGGTTGACATCATGTGAATTAATAAGGAAGATTGAGAAGGAAGAAAAATGGTCTCAAATCATCTGAAAAAAAAGAGATTTGTGGATTTGTGTAGTTCACAACAACTCCATATTTACTGATATCTTTCTTGTAGCATAGGAAAAGGTTTTAAGACATGGACATTGTAGCTGGTTGCTTTAAAAATTGCACCTAAATCCTTAGGTGCAACTGAAGGGCCCCCTGTACTTCATTGTGATTTAATGTTTAATTTTACTCATTGCTGAATAATTCAATAAGTAATTGTACTTCTTTTTGTGTGTTTTGGATGCTGATAAACCCAAACAGATTTAAAGTGTTAGCTACAGTATGTATAACTTCATAAACATTTCCATGAAATATCTGTAATGCTGGAGTACTAAATGTTATGCATACTGTATATATACAACAGATATATATTTATGATTCTTGTTTAGAGACTCTAAAACACATATACAGTGTTAACCTTCAGTTGACCCTACAGTACAATGTTCCCCGTGCATCCATATTCAGTATGCTATGAATATTTCTGCTTCATATGTAAAACAATCCCATGGTGTAGAATAAAATGTTATATCCGCACACACCAAACACAATATATCAAAGCCTAAAGTGCCGATTATTCGATTCTTTTAATGCCCAAGCCTTCACTGTGCTTTATAAAATGCAGGTTACAAAATGTATTGATATTTGTTGTAATCACATACATTTTATTTCCCATATTATTTTCATTTTTGTTTCTGTTCATGCATGTCTTTGATTTAATGTTTTTGTTATGCAGAAGTTACTTATATTTATTTTCTCATGTCATGTTAATTTTTTCTTTGGCTTTTGTTTGTTTCTTTTGTAAATTAAATATTTTACATACGAATTATATGTGTGTTTTGTGTTTCCATCGCTATATTGTTCATAGCTAGTGATGGGCGAATTTATTCGCCAGGGGCGAATTCGCAGCGAATTCAAGTGAATCGCCTGGCACAAATTAGCTGAAAAAAACGAGTTGCGCATCGTTTTCGACACAACGCAATGAAAACAATGCGGCCTGCATCAAAAACGACGAGATGCATGTCAAAAACGTGCCGTGCCTCGTTTCACGTTTTTTATCCAGCGAAATTCGCAAATTGGCAAAAAAATTAGGTGAAGCAAAACGGGGTAGATTCGCCCATCACTATTCATAGCCATCACACCATTTTAATCACCCAGTATCAAAGTTTAATAGTAATATTTGAGTACTGGTGGAGTAACAGCCAAGACACTCACTGTCTTCGCTTTTAAAATCAGAACAAAAAAGAGTATGCAGGATGGTTTGATTCCTATTCCCTACTTCTCCTCTTATATAATAAAGACCACCTATAAAAAATAATATGTATTTGCTTTTAAGATGGTAATTGCAAATTGTAAGCTGGAAGAATTAATAAGAACACAAGTAAAGTAAATACAGTAACAGAATGCTTTCTTTTTCACTAAACACATAATTATGCAGAAATGTTTTAATGCCTTTGGAATACAACAATAAAATAAGCCTGTTTAGCAGTTAAATTTCAGTTATAATTAATTAGCAAACACACATTTTTGAGCCACTGAAAACAATCTAAAGTGTAAATTACTGTGAACAGGAGAAAACACAATATTTGAGGGTCATATTGATATATTGTTGTTGAGATATCATTATATAAGATCGCATTTTGATGTGAAGATTATCCATGTAAATATAATATTGGAGCTAAGCATCAAGTTTGGAATCTAGATTTGGAAATCTAGAAGTATTCTCATCAGTTGCATCCAAAGCAGGACAGAAGGTGTTTTTGTCCTAGACAAGGAGACCAACACATCTGTCTAATCTACACGATATCACCCCCCTTCACTTGTAAGAGTAACCACCACCCACTTGCCAACTCTATCTCCATTATGTGTGCTCAATATAGCTGAGTTAGAGAAAGCAGCAAAAATCTGAAATCTCACCTTTTAATTATGTACCATGTCAGTTGGGCATTATTGTTCCAAACTGGTTGGAACGGCTGTCATTGATTTGTCCAGGAAGTCAAATCAGTTCTGTTGATGAAAAGATGTCTATTTGTAAAAAAAAAGTGTTAATAACTGAAAAAAACTATAACTGTTCAGAATGCATAATCATTCCCAAGTTTTATTTTTAACAAATCTGCTCTAAAATCTAAGTGCACATTTCTGAAGATTCTGTGTTTGATGTTGTCTATTTACTTCTCACATTAAATTCCTAAACCAGGATTACACCACAAATATATTTAAGTCCTAAAAGAATGTTCCCAGTGCTAGAAAGCTAGAAAGAATTTACAAAGCTTGAGAAATTAATATTTTTTTACGATGTTTTTAAAGTGAAAAATGTATACAAAATAATCTGTGCCAATAAGTTTATGAGAAACATTAAAATCACAAAACAAATACATGTTTTCTTAAGTTTGCCAAAGGAATTTTATATATTTCATTCATAAAATTACCCACAATTTGAGCTAAAAATAATTAAAATAAAAAAGGCTGATGAATTATGCTAGATTGGTTATATTACTCTACACTGACATTTACAAAATAATATATTAGTCTCCAGATGCATGCACAGTTTTTCTGAGTTTCACAGTTCAACGGCCAATATTCCAAATCAATACAATTAAATAACAAAGTAAATTAAAATGTGTTGCTTCATGTGAGGTCATTGATTGAATTTTTAACCACTAAGCAGACAGATACTGCAGGTTTCTTGTTAGTCCAACTTGTCTACCTGATGGAGATTAGAAAAAGGTGAAAATATCCCAACTTGTGCAGTGTCACACATTAATTGGATTTTGTGCCAGATTAGAAACCCAGTAGTCAATTTTGTTCAAACTGCAGAATCTATTTGCTAGGTTCAGTAATGACTTTTCTCTGGTTCAAGTGGGGACTGTTCTGTATTTGGATTGAATTCCATCAAACTTCTTCTTTCCGCCTTCAGATTTTTTTACTCTGACTTGCCTGATGATAGTTATCTCTCTTACTTATTTCTGTTGTTGTTCCTAGTTTCCTTAATTCCACTCAGTTATCCCTATCATTTCATTGGGTTCCTTTAGGACTTTAAAATTACCTGATCACAGGATTTCTTTGTATTCCTGAATGAAGTGGAATAAATGGAATAAATGAAGTATTATCAATACCTGTCAAGTTATTTCCTAAAAATTAACTGAGTAAGAATACAAGTTAATTGATTAAAGTAGCATTATATGCAAATACACCTTTGCTAATCATGGTTTAAGCATATATTCTGGCATATTTTTTTAGTTTTCTATTTCTCATTTGTTTGCTGCTTCAAATACTCAAACAAGGATAATTTGTTAAAAATATAGATAATGGCCTGTTCCCATCATAACTTTACTCAGCGGGCATTCCAGATCCTCAGGGACCTCACCATGAATAAGGGTGTATGCTGTTTCAAGTTAAAGTCTTTTTTTATCTTTTCTATGTAAAAAAAATATATCCCAAGTTAAAGGTAGGATGGGAAGTCTACAATATCCACTTCACAATAAAAGTTTTGATTCCGCCTCACCTTTTCTACTCCTCATCTAATTTACTCACAGAGTTAAAAACAATAGTAGTACATGATGTAGAAGAATAGAATTCAAGCATTACTACTTTTTACTTAACTATTCTAGGGTCTTACATAATATTGAATTACCATGAAACTACTTGGTGCTCAATGTAGACTGTTAAAATAAATATCAAAAGGTATTTAGGATATTTTTTATAATATCATTTATATCATAATAATAAGCTGTACCTAATGGCAAAACATGCTATGCTAATACCACACCTGTCAAAATTTTGGTTATGCATTTTTGTTAGTGTTTCTATCTATGTACACATAGCTGCCATATATCAGTCTCATATCTGTCTCATAAATCTGTTGCACACACATTATATTTTAACTTGAAATGTATTAATTCCTTGACTTCTTGGTCTGAAGAGCACTTTAATAATTACTATTTTATTTCTGAGTAAAAGCTCTGCTATTTTTCAATGATCTTACATCTATAGATTTTCTACTTGAGCAGATTTTCTTTTTGCCCCAACTGATCTCTGTCAGTGAGATAAAATTAAGCAGGAGTACAATGCTAACTTCTTTATATATGATTGTGGCAGCTGAAGCACGTATGGACTTATCTCACTTATCTAATTGAATTGAAACTATTCTTGAAGTTGTTGCTCATGTGCAGAAATGAATTCAGACATTTGCATCATGTTGCCGTTTGAAATATTAAAAAAACAACAATGAAATAATTAACAATGGGAAAATTTAAGACCTATTTGTTTTGGGATCTTTACAACTGTACTTATAAATTTTATTTATACTTTATAAGGACTTGAAAAAAAGCAATTTCTTCCTAATGGTCATAATTTATTCACTTTCATTAATTTTTTTTTTATTTATTCATTTTTATAATGATTATTCTTATGAGGAACTGTAAGTTAAAATGTTAGGTATCCAAATTCTAATTATTATCTAAAGCCAAATACTAAAACTACCTTAAAAAACCTTAGTAAAAAGAACCACTGCTTATTTATACTTTTTTCAAAGGAAATCTAATATCTATTATTATTTATAATGCAATTCCTCAACATCTACATCACTGTGCATTTTTGCATGATACAGTTTAACTTTTTAAACAAAAACGAGAATAAAGGTGGTTGAAGAAGGGTGAGAAATAATTAAAATAAGAATTAAACTATTTTGTGTTTAGTGATATCATCCAGAAAGGCTCTTGAAATTCAGACTCATGGAACTTACCGCGCACAAGTCAACAGTCTTATACGGTATATCTTTTTATTTCAAAGAGAAATGACAATTCACTGGAAGAGTAGTAGGGCTATCAGATTTGATTGAAACCACATTCTTCAACACTTCTTGGTTACCGATGACATGGTAAATCCTTTGGCTAAGGAACAAGGAATAGGATCACAAGGAGACACTGATATTTTACATAAAACCAAATGTCCTGATTATGGGGAACGCAAACTGGTAGGTAGGAATGTGTTAATGATTTGGAAGGAAGGAAAAAAACTACATGATCGGTCTCCTATAAAAATGTATCCCATTCATAGTTGTAAAGTAGAAACAGTTAGAAAAAACCTTGTGTGCCCTTAGAATCCCTATATAGTATAACCCCCAACCTTGATTATTTTACACCTTTTCTAACAGAAAAACGCGAAGTCTACCAGGGATCCATTACAACACAAAGTGTGTTCTTTGAGGAACAATATCCAGTTGGGTGTTGCATGACAAATAAACTATTCGAGGAAGAATGTATAAGTAGCTGCCAAGAATAGGCAACTATTTTCAGCCATTCATGTGCAGTGCAGTGCCAAATAGTGTTTATTTTAAATATACAAGTGGAAATTCACCAGTGCTTATTTAATAATGTTGAATCTTCAAGCTATATAGACCATAACAACCAATAAGCTGATTGTTTATATACTTGTGTCTTCACCTGGCTGTTATATGTTCAAGAGCTGGGTCTCATTTGACTACCATTTGGAAGTTCTACTGTACCCAGACTAGTTTCCATGCTGGTTTCAGACAACCCTATTTCACAACAATTAAAGGGAAACTGTCATGGGAAAATGTAGTTAATAGTGCTACTCCAGTAGACCTCTGCACTGAAATCCATTTCTCAAAAGAGCAAACAGATTTTTTTATATTTCGTTTTGAAATCTGACATGGGGCTAGACATTTTGTCAATTTCCTTGCTGCCCCGGTCATGTGATTGTGCCAGCACTTTAGGAGTGAACTGCTTTCTGGCAGGCTGTTGTTTTTCCTTCTCAATGTAACTGAATAGTACGCAGTGGGACATGGGTTTTACTTAGATCTACCAGGCAGCTGTTATCTTGTGTTAGGGAGCTGTTATCTGGTTACCTTCTCATTGTTCTTTTGTTAGGCTGCTCGGTGGGGGAAAGGGAGGGGTGATATCACTCCAACTTGCAGTACAGCAGTAAAGAGTGATTGAAGTTTATTAGAGCACAAGTCACATGACTTGGGGCAGCTGGGAATTTCGACAATATGTCTAGCCCCATGTCATATTTCAAAATGAAATATAAAAAAAACAGTTTGCTCTTTTGAGAAATGGATTTCAGTGCAGAATTCTTCTGGAACAACACTATTAACTGATGCATCATATCTGTGGGACAAACAAGCATTCACTGATTTTTTCATTGTGCATTACACACATCAATTATGACAACAATATGGAAACAAATGCATAGCTTATACTCACTTCAAATGGAATTTTCTAAGAATTAACACCACAACAGAAGCATTGTAATTGCTAATGAGACCCTCAAAGCATAATAGGCAAAGTAAACAACAAAAGGCCATATTCAGGGGCAGAAAGTGTTTAACTCATCTAAACATATGTGCTTAAACTCATGGGGATTACAAATTAATGATATGCTTTATGGCCTGGAGATTTCCAAGCTATAATTATATCAAATATATAAGAAGGGTATGCCAGCATAATGCTGTGTTGGCAGTCAGTACAGAAATGTTAATAGCCTTGGCACATTCCGTCTTTTTAAAGACTATTTGATATAGAGGTTTAGATGATGCAATACGTCGTTTTTATGTAAAGAAATCACTTTCTCCCCCGCATTTAACACTTCCTACGTAGGAATAAATTAACAGGCTTCTAAATGAGGATAAAAAATCAGGACAGACAAAGTAAAGGGAATTACTTCTACTAATTAATACACATTTTCAAAAAGGCTTTAAACATTTGCAGTTGTATAGAGTGCATGTCACAGTGCAGTTGCAGTTGGAATACATACATAACTACTATGTCTACATATGCTAGAAAATATTCAAACCATTCCTATTATATACATTAATGGCAAATTAAACATAATGCCATTTATAGCTGTAATGCAGTGATGCATATGGCAACATAAACTAATTTAAAATGCATGTGTGAGAAAGAGAAGTTTATGTTTATGTGTGCATGTGTGTGTATGGTGTGTACGCATGTTTACATGCATTTGTCAGTATATATTTGTGCTATTGTGTGTGTCTGTATTCATGTGTAGTGATGGGCGAATTTATTCGCCAGGGGCGAATTCGCGGCGAATTCCCGCGATTCGCCGCTGGCGAATAAATTCGCGAATCACCAGTGAAATTTCGCTTGCCGAAAATTCGCCGAAAACGAGTCGCGCGTCAGTCGCAACGACGTGACGAAAACGACGCGACAAAATCGTCCCGCGACTCGTTTCGCGAATTTTTCGCCAATTCGCGAATTTCTCAAGAAATTCGTGAATTTTTCGGCGAAGCGAATCGCGGGAGATTCGCCCATCACTATTCATGTGTGTATATTTCAATTAATAAAAAGCAAGGTCATCTCTGTCATTCACATGTATGTGATTGTGTGTGTTAGTATGTGTCTGTTATTTCAATGGTACCAGAATTGTGCATTGTAATCACCTGGAGACAGCAGTACAGTCACTCAGGATGGAGTGCAGCCATAAGAAAAAAAGATGGGAACAAATACTTATTAAATACTGTGGATTAGCAATAAGCAAATACATAAAACTACAAAAAACATTTCTGAAATTATGTTTCCAAAATTCTGCAGAATACATTGGGAAGTCCAGTTTTCTGAATTTTTTATGGAGAAACATATTTTTAATTTTCTTCCTGGCACAAAAAAATGGGGTTTATTCTGATAAAAGCAGAATTGTAATAATGACTTTTTTTCTGGCACAAAAAAAGCATGTTGTTTTCCCAGCAAAACAAAACACATGGCTGAAATAAGGACCTTACTTATTTTTTGGCACAACAAATGATTTTTTTTCTGGCAATTCGAAAAACACAAAAATAGTAAAAATTCTTAATTCTGGCACAAATCTAAATTTCACTGTAAAACTTTAATGGCTGAAAAGGTTTGCTCATTCTTAATGCGATTAACCATTTAACCACAGTGACTATAATAACCATATTTTTAAGATATAATAAACCATTTTATAGCACAAGTGTCCAAAAGAAAGCCCATTGACACCTAAAATTACCTTAATTACTATTAGATTACAACCTTTAAGGAGAAAGATTGAAATCTACAACTACATAGAGAAACTACTTGTATATTTCATAGTGCACAGAATTTAAAGATATTTTATTGTCTTATTATTATTGTCTGTTACCACAAATGCTAATTCTCTCTGCACCTTCCTTCGAAAAATTAGAAAATAATATTTCTCATGTATAGGCACCTTCCTTCCAAAATTTTGAAAATAATATTTCTCATGTATAGGAAAAGGCACTCCCCTTATCAGGATGGAACAAAGAAAAGGAGAAAGTCCATTCAAAATGTTAAACTTCATTGCAAGCCTGTCTGTGGCTCAATAAAATTGGCTAAATTCCTTAAATGCACGTGAGTTCCTAAATGGAGGCCCATTTATTGAAGGCTGAATTTTTGTGCTTTTAGAGCTTTTTGAAACCACAATTAAACTCTAAATTCTCTAAAATCACAAATTCCATGAACGTTATCAATAGATCAGCTAATAAAAAATACAAACAAAAAGTTTGTTTTTCAGACAATTAGCAAAAGTCTGAAAACCTACAAAAGGTTAAAAAAGGTCCAATAGGATCAGTGCAGCTCCCATTTACGTCTATAGGTCCTTAACTGCATTTACTTGGAGAGGTTTTGTATTAGAGTTTCTCTTGGGGTTTACACTTAATAAATCTTAAATTGTTAGAGTTTTAAAGAAATAGAAAGACACAAATTTTAGCGAAAAAATTGAATAGAAATCAAAATTTTTGTAAATCAGCCCCTTGATGGTACCTAACACTAACTATACATCTCGGATACAAAAGAAGCACTAACATTTTTAATAGACACATGGCAGGTGATTTTCTTGTATAGGAAAGAGGAATGCTCCCACATTAACATCAATTTATGAACTGATTTAAATGATAGTTACAAAACACAAGATAAGAAAATACTTGTTGAAAGGGAAATCTGTAAGTGTATTTCGCTCTCACTTTTTTCTTTTGTAAGTATAAACCACTGAGTATACAATTAGGGGCAAATGTACTATTATTCCCCATAATTAGCTTGACCAAATTCGCAATTCGATAAGCATTCGACCAACCAATGCTTATCGAATTGTTTTAGGCTATCATTTTGCTCGATATCCGATTTCTCGATGAATTCGTACAATCAGATACCGATCTTTCGATTTCACGAAAGAATCGTGAAATTTAATTCGAGCGTCCAAAAAATTTGTACGATTCGAACGCTCCAATCGTACGAATGGTATACGAGCAGGACTTAGCCTCAGAAGCCTATGGGCAGCTTCCCATAGGCTTCTATTACAATTCGGTAGTTTCAATCTGGCGAAGTAATCAGTCGAATAACTTTAAAATTTTTCATCGAATGATCGAATTATCAAATATCTGACCATTCCATCTATTCGATATTCGATGATCGAAGAGGCCAAATTTTACGAAAAATTCATACGATCTTTGTTCAATCGAATTCGATCGAACTTCGGTCATTTCACATGAATTTCGTAAATCGGCTCCTAAAAGTAATTAGATCCATGCTGCCATATTTATGTTGAAGATATATGCTCATAAAAAACAATATATAAAGCTTCTTGATGTATTTTAAAAGGACCCTTTTATCCAATCATTAAACCACATCCTTGTGGACAGATCTTTAAAATAGAAGTAAATATGTGTTTGTCCCATAACTGATTGAAAAGGTCATTCACAGCCTTAATATGGGTTATGGTCTTAATTGAACCAGGCGTTGCAAAGAGCTTAGAGAAGTGAAAACTGGAGATGGATAATCTGTGCTAACGATAGCGTAGAATGCACAGAATCTAAACATGACTAATGGCTAGTCAGAGTGCAGCCATGCATTCAGTTTGTTAATGCATTCATTTCAAATCAAGAGAAAAAAACTTTTAATTTCCCTTCATTACATATCATCAGCTCAATTAACCTTTTAAATTTGCAGTAAAATACTGGCAAATTACCACTTTCTCATTTTGCTTTGCCTTGAGATTTATGGCTGTTATCTTTAATTTGTTTGCTTTAAATTGAATTTTTTGCCCGTTACAATGCCACATGTTGTGAATTGTGACTGCTTTTTGTGTTTGCTTCCATTTCTGTACCGCTTACTGATATTTAATACATTTTACTTTTTTTTGTTATTTTGCCTTCAAAGTTGCATTGATGAAAGCTGACTTGCAAGGTAGATTGCACTGTGTGTTTTACCCAAGACTGAAAACCAATGCACATGGGGAATCCTTATATGATTGTCTGTTCATTCTTTGGTTAAAGGGAAACTATCTTCTGAAAACATATAGGAGTTAAATACTATAAGACACACTGGTTAATATTCAGAGAACAGATGAATGACAAACCCTTCATCTCCAGAGGTTGTTCCCTTAAAGTTTTATTTTTGGTCAAATGATGACAAGACAGTTGCAACTGCAACTGTCATAGGGCATCAACAATTATATCCTGAAGGCTCTTTTATTATGTCTGTAGTTTCTAATATCTACAGTTACTAATAGTACCTGGAATGCTTCATCATCATAACTTAGGCATTAGCATTCTATTCCAGTCTAGGGCCATAGGGCAAATGACTAGCTTATGCTATATTGTCCCACTGGGGAGTACTGCCAGATTCAGTGGAAAAAGGTTTATCACATGAAAACGCATAGATGGAATTACATTTGAGATGCATTTCAATTCAGAAAAAAACTTATCGCACTGTTTCTCATGTGAAAACTCTATTGAAGAATGTGTGGAAAACTGGATTAGGAGAAA
The DNA here is from genome assembly GCA_024363595.1 of Xenopus borealis. NCBI lineage: Eukaryota > Metazoa > Chordata > Amphibia > Anura > Pipidae > Xenopus > Xenopus borealis. The sequence goes on from CM044439.1 coordinate 4,602,009, forward strand.
AGTGGTTTCCCCTCAAACTGAATCTCATCTTTGACCTTTAACCTTTAAGTCTGTTTGTTGGAATATAGTATCCAAGCTTGATTATTAAAAATACATTTGCTCATTTGACCATATGGTACAGTTACCAAGGTTGCAAAGGAGATTCCAGATGTAGGATTCTGTTTTATACCCATGGCAAACCATTGCCATTAGACCTCAACCTTTATATTAGCAGAGGAAGATAGAAACACATATCAGCCATTCTATATAAAATACATATACTTTAAGTGATTTTCAATGGGACCATATAATTAAAAATAATTGAATGATCTCCTTTAATTTTCAGATGACAATTTCCCTTTAAAGGTGTTTCCTCCCATGTAAGCCTTCTCCTTTTATCTGTTTTGAAACAGTCCAGTGCAAACCCTTGATGATTAGTCTATTCTGCATTAAGGCTTTCAGTCTTGACTCTGTTTTTATAGTGATAGTCTTACTGCTTTGATCATACAATTCGCCATTCTTTATTTTTACATGATCCAGTTTTAGAGGTGGAAATAGCTTTGTTCCTCTGTTTTATTTCACAGTTGGGCATGCCAGTATCTGAACACTTATTAAAAGATAAATGATACAAGCACACACAAAAAAGCAATACTTGCCAACATTTTTAAGCATCTGCCGTTCAGTAGATTAACTCTTTCACCCTATAACTGGCAACAACATAAAATCTAAGCAACTGGTATAAAATGTTGGCAGTGATGTACATTCTACATTTCCAGGGTCCAATAAGATGAGTGGAAAATTTTGCTTGGCAACAGCAGGCCTCTGAGTAGCTTTGCCCACTGGCAGTTATAGAATTAATGAAAACTCTTTCTTCTCTTTGTTCTTTTATTAAAAAAATTGTAGTTATAAGGGTTTTCCTTACTTCATCTAACAAAACACATATGAGCAGGAATCTAGAAATATATTTGTGGTCATTTCATGAAACAGGAGCTGCCATTGCAATGAAAAGCTGCCCAAATCGTAGTGAATGTTATCTGTTTCAGAAATCTATTGCCTTCATGTATTTTTTTAGGATTTTATATGGTTTATTAGTATGCTACTTCAACCTAAAAATTTTATACTGCAAACAACGCACTCAAGCCTTTGTGATCTCAAAAATTCTGCATCATGAAACTGGGCTGGAAACATGCAAAGCTCATCCACAATCCATCAATTTTTACTACATATAACCAGTTTATTCTTCAATCACCTTGTGATTCACAGTAGTGATATATAGGCCAGCTTGAACACTGCATGATTCACAACTTACTTGGAACATTCAGTTAGCAAGTTCAGGCTGATTAGCTACCACAATGTTTTGGCCAGACTTCTTGTAGGGCTTTAATCCCCTGGTGACATATCTGCCCAAACCCAATCCCTTTCATGATGTAACCTCCCATACCTTATCAATCAAGGTTGAGTGTAAGACATTGGACAGGGTTGGGAATGTATTGGGAAGAGGTCAGGTAGGAACAGGTACAGGTTGACCTGCACATTACTTACTAGCAGCATGGAGGGAGACATTAGTTAAAAATAAATGCAAAAAGTCATTATGGAAAACTTATGCAAATATATTTTACTGTGCACAAATTCTATATAAGTTTTGAGAACTTACAAAGTATTTAGTGACCCTTCCACCTGAGAAAGTTTACAATATCTGCATCACCTTCAAGCAGCTCTTTAAAAATGATAAAATATAGTATAAAATAATCAATGTTTAGCTCAGAATATATTACATATTCACATACTAATTGCTGTTATTTATGCAAGTATTATTTTCCAAATACAACTTTTATTACATTCCACCATAAATACCTGAAAAATAAAAAAATGGGGACTGTTTTCTGAAACAGATGGATTAGACATCCACTCCACTTTGGTGTATCTTTTTAACCTTGGCACCAGTTACCATTCAAGGAAACTGCATTGGACTTGCAAACTCTCGAAAGAACCCAATGTATGTATCGGCAATAGATACTGTGAAAGGTGTTGGCAACTACTGTCTTGTATGTTAACTTGTGTTGAAGAAATATTAGTGTTTGTATCTTTCAAAATGCAAGCCCATGTTGTATGTTTTGATTAGGCCCGAGCACAACATGTCAAGAAGATTCCTGCGCAAACCAAGGTGTCTGCTTGCAACAATGGGATGGATTCAGCTGTGACTGTAGCATGACTTCATTCCGTGGAACTCTGTGCAATGACCGTGAGTACTTTGTGGTTGCCTTTTCTTAAGAGCATGTAGCTTCAGGCACGATGTGAACGTTGAGTCTTTTCATTTTAGATAGAGTTGTATTGTGTAGGCAACTTATAGTCCTTCAATTAGACAGTGCTGTAACCAAATCATAGACCTAAATTCTTATAAATAAATCAAGCTTATTGGTTCAAGATGAAAAACAAAAACATTAAGACATTGTTATATTCAGCCAACTTATAGTCAAGCTGCTTCATTACACTATTACCTTCTTTAAATAATAAAAGACAATTTTCTCCCCTTGGATTTTAATTTAAAGGTTATAAATATTGTACTAAGAAATAATTGGCAAGCCTTGTTCATAGCCACTATACATTTCCATAGACAGCCTGTGAAGAATATATTTAAATCAAATGATATTTCACTTGTCTGTACCCAGGACTGATCTGGAATCTTTTTTTTAAAATTCCGACTTCATTTTAAAACCTGTATTTCTAGAACCATTTCCTATTTCCCCAAGGGCACATTAAAATTTGAAAACTAGCATTAGAAAATATTCACTTTATTGAGACGTGACCTGACTTTTTTTGTTATTTATATTTTATACTTTGCACATTAATTGAGATGGGACTATATTGTATTAATAAGGACAAATATGATGCAATGTGTACCGATGTCTGCATTAGATGCTGTTTTATGATTGTATGTGATATTACTGATACTGTTCCATATGAAAGAACTTCGTAAAGGTAAGAACTTCTTTTACATAAAAATCTGAAAAATAATATGTGCTTGCAGAGCCTTTTAAATTGCATATTCCACTTTTTGACAAGGTCATGCTATGTATACAGGGCCTATTTTTGACCTTATCTGATTCATAGCAATAAATGGATGCATTGTGCCAGCTCTGCCCTTCCCAGCGGAGAAATGCAATTTGATGAGGAACATATATACCAATGACCTCTGATATTGTGCATGATGTTAACTTAATATGTCCACAGTTTATTAAATGCTACACGGGATCTAATAAAATGGTCAAAGTTCCTTGCTCTACAGGATCACATAAAAAGTCATACATTTTTACTGTGATTACCTTTAATGTAGTTGGCATTTTTACTGAGACTGAAGGGTCATGTTTATTTGTTCTGAAAATGTTGTATAGATCCTTAGAGTGATAGTAAAACAGTGTTCTGTTCTAAAAGACCAGGTAACTGTAAAAACTTTATGGAGTATCAAATCAGCTGTAAGTTGTATATTTACCTTGTTGCTTTGCTTGGTCCTTTAATAGGTTGATGATTGCTTTAACTCAAGAGCATATATATATATATATATATGTGTGTGTGTGTGTGTGTGTAAAATACAATGTTCATCAGATTTTTAATGCCATAGTAAGTTTCCCCCCTTAAAATGTCCATGATTGTAAAGCACATGTAAGGACAACAATACAGGATCTGGGAATGTATTCCCATATTTTATATATTAAAAAAATATTTCCAGTGCTATTATTAATAGAAGCAAAATGTTTTCTAAACTGATATTCCTCAACACTCAAGATCTTAAGCCATAGTCACTTCCTCACTGAGTACATGTTAGGGGCTGTGGTTCAACTCCAAAACTCAGTTTCACTAATGAGTCACATCAAAAGAAGGCATGATAGATTGTATACATCCATTATAGATTATTTTGGCATCTATCTTTTTTTGAACAGTTGCTTTGGCACACAAAACATTGATGCTGAAGGCTTCAAAGATTCAGGATGCCCCTAATCATTAATGGTTGAACGAGGTAGGGAAAACATACTTTGAGGTTTCCAGTTATTTTTCATACAGGACTGGTTAACAATCATTTGCTTAATGGTGAAGAATAACTACCAGCTGGCATATGTGTAAAAAAATGTATTGTTCTACTCTATCTATTAACCCATGGTCAAAACCAAAATCCCTTCTCTAAGGCTGTTATCCTCACTATATGGCTTTTGCTCTTCTGACTGCGCAATCAGTGAAAATGAGTTGTGATGATGATTTTCTCACTATGCTGAGATGTCACAACCGCTGAATAATGTCATATTAGTGTCTGGGTCATTGTGTTATTAACATGGTGTGCATGGATAATAACTGCTATATGCTCATCACCTAGGCCATCTCATAACCTGAACTAGGTCGACAGAACCAGCCTGTACAAAAGACATAGGAGTGATGCATTGCATCATCCAGTGCTTAGAAGGACTGAAGATGTGTGAGTAACAAAGAAACAGGGAAATGATTGACTGTAGGATCCCATGTTACAAAATGGAATCAATTTGCTATATTTCGGACTATAGACACATCTATATGTATATTTTTTTGTTTTATATATCCGCAATTTTTTGTATTATATATCCTATATCCACTGCAAGAGATTCATGAAGGTAAGGGATGTCTTTTTCTGTCTTAATTCAAGCTTTTATGAAAGCTATTTTCCTGCCTTTGGAAGCAGCGTACCAAACAGAAAGTTGAGCACCTTAGTATTAGGAACAGCAGGCGCAGAGCGAAAGCTGTTTTCTTTAGACTTTCAATTTGTATAATAGCAGTGTTGGAAACTATTACATTGAAACACAAAGCGTCATTTTTGCTCTCTTTTGACAATATACCAGACTTTTTTTTTATCATATTTCCTTTATCTGTGGCACCGCAGACCATATGTAATGGGTGGAACATGTTGCTGACTTTAATGTTATATTTACTGAGATGAGGGCTGCTGATCTGACACAGCAAATAAGTAACATCATAATATTGTCACAATGCATTAATGTAAAAATGCAGCACAGTGGATTCTAAGCTATTGCAGTGCAATGTTCTGCTTCATGGTTGGGTATGGTTAATGACTCATTGGGAAAATCGGCACACTTCTGATAACTGTCCTTACGGTTAGGATCTCTATTGATTCTTCAACTTCTGCTGTCCTACAACTTCAACAATGCCATTGAATGACTGCCAAAGTGTTTGCTTTGTGGAATGTCAATTAGTTACTTGCTCACTGACTGAAGTAAAATAGCGCAATACAAATGGATGTTCTATACACATAATAGGCTTAACGTAACATAAAGAGATGCTAAAATTCCTAGTTATAAAAATCTATGTATGTTTTTGCAGTTTAAGAGCTTGATTTGCTAAACTCCAAAACATATGTGGACTATGTTATAATTTCAGTAAGTCTTTTGAGTTTCTAAGCTTCAAAATATATGCAAAAATATGCATAGGGAATTTTATCTATCGGCAGCATGTTAGTGTTTGTTTATAACTAAAATAATTACTTGTGAAAAATAGGAGTTTCCTTTGCTGATAAATGCATTGATATGCTTTCAGGATTAAGTGTCATGTGATCACACAGATTACCCCTGTCTCATAAAGCTTACAATCTGAGTGGGTGGTTAACTTGGAGGTTTTGAAGATACTGATGAAAAATTTATTGTAGAGGAATTCAGGAATGGAATTCCACGGATAAGGGAAAGTGGGAGAAAATAGTTTAAGAGAGGGAATGGCCATGGGTAGTGATAAATAATGGGTTATCTATGGCAAGAGAGAAGTCCAGGAAAATATGAAGACATACTGTAGTGAAGAAATTTTGTGAAGGCTTAGCAGGTTAGCAGATTAATTATCCTTAACAAAGTGTCAGTAGGAAAAAGATAGGGTTTGGACCCTTTATACTAAATATAGGGGACACAAATGGATCAGCGATAAGGCACTACTATAGCATGATTTTTTACCTTTATATTGTCACAGTCGGCACCCAATACCAGAACAAACGCCAAGCACCCTGGTCTCGGCTTGTGCTTCACCAGTAGTGTGACCACCTTTGGCTTCGGGAGGAGCCCTCAGCTACTCAGATGCCACCTGGACTTAAAGAAGAGTTGCAGGGCAGGAGTTCTGGCCAGCAATGGGGCACGACTATATATAAAGTCTTTAAGGCCGATGGTCATGGTACAAACAGGAGTAGGTAGGTTTGTGGTTAAACAGGCCGAGTCAAGGCAGGCAGATAGCTAGGAGTCGTCAGGCAGGAAAAGGGTCAAACCGGGTGATCAATCAGATAAGATAAGGCAGAATCGGTAGTCAAATACCAGGCACGGATCAGGATACAGAGAACAGGGTAGTCAATAAGCCAGGCAGGGTCAAACACAGGTAGCAGATAGATCAGAAGCTTAACAGCACAAGTCAAAGGCACCAGGAGCAGTTCTTATCACAGGCAACTTCAAAACCACCAATGCCCCTTTAAATACATTCAAACTTTGCGCCGTTGCGCGCACTTCCGTATTTTATAGCGCATGCGTGGTGGCGTGATGACGCCTGTGCGCATGTGCTATAAAATACGGAAGTCCGCACCGGCGCACTTAAGAAGAAACCTGCAGAGAGGAAGAAGCGTGGCGCGGTGGGCGTCCCCGCCTCACCACTAGACCACCAGGGTGAGTGTTCGTAACATATATGTCCTTGTTGTTTTAACTGAGGCTGGCAGGGGTATTTTCCCTGAAGCTAGCCCAGAACATGCATTGTCAAATATTATAATGGTAAGGCTTTTATTTTATAATACTAAATTATTTTGTGATTTAGACACACATTGCCAAAACTGGGTTACTTAATAAGTAAATGTTTGCAGTTAGGTATTTAAACTTGCTCTTCCATAGCTATTAATTATTAAAAATAATTTGTTCAAGGTGTGAATGGTTACTTAAGTAAAACTTTGCAGGTAGGTATTTAATCCATAGCTATTAATTATTAAAAATAATTTGTTCATGGTGTGTGAATGAGGAATGTACAGATTGCCATCCTATCAATGGATAGCTTAATGGGGAATGGATGTTTTTTCCCTAATGCTCATGGATGTCCTAATGTCCATTGTGGCCTGCATCCAGCACCATGCCATCATTTGTGAATTGGAATGGCAAACAAATTAGGGGATGGCCAGACATTGCAAGGAACATCTATGTACCTCTACATCCCTCTCCTAATCAATACATTGCAGATGAACATGCCACCCCCAACTGCACCTTATGAGACAGTACTATATTCATAGAGGCTACAAAACAGATTGCAAAGATCTTCAACTATTTATAAAGAGAGGAAGGCAGGGTAAAAACAGAAGTGCATAGAAATATCTTCTGCCTTCAAGTTTTATGAGCCTTCATAGCTGAGGTGCATTAAATTAGCAGCGGTTTGGTTTTTATTCTATATCTAAGATTTAGTATGCAAACAGGATTAGCAACAAAGCCTTCTTTCTATTCCAATTTTTCACTGGACTCTCAACTTTTTATTTAGTAAGACAGGTACAGTATCCAAATTCAAAAAAATGCAAATCTGTCATGTCCCGAATTGCAGTGAAATTGCCTGTGCTTGCAAAATATCATGCACTGCAACTTTTGATTGAGTTTCCAAATTAGACACTGATTTCTGGCCTTCTTGGTGCATTGCATGCAACCAGCATTATTTTGTTAAGAATTAGCAAAGCCTATCCTAATTTTGTAACTTGAGCGTATTTTTTTTTTTTTATGAAGGGAAGGGGTTAAACAAGCGCACTGTCAATATGACATACAGTAGCAGAAGCACTTTGGAACTGTTCAGAATTTCTGAGCGGTGTGAAAAAATTTTTTAATTGTTCTTTTTTAAAGGTCACAGCTCAATGTGCTGTAGATGTTTTTTCACATGGGAACACTTTATTAAAATAACAGAAACACCTTATTATAATAGCAAGTTTGTTAGTGTAGAATGTAAGTTCTTTGAACAAAATAACTTGGGTATTTTAATATGTAGTGCCCATTATGTAAGGGCATAGATGTAGCATTGCAATACGAATGAACATAACCATTCACCTAACATAACTGGCCTTCAGGCTTGGGCAAACTCTCTTTGCTTTCTTAAACCTTTTCTAAAAATGCTTAATGCTTATTAACATGTGAAGACACAGAGTCAGTTGGGGAAGCCCATCAACCTGCTGTGTAGACGTGAGCTGGAAAGGCCGCTGTTGTCATAATGCATCAATGATCACAGCTTTAGCGGCAAGTCTGGCAGCAGAAGCCTCTTATAGTTGAATCAGTCCAGCAAATCAACCTTAGCTTATTGTTGAAGATGGGAAGCTGGCTTTGTCATTTCTGTGTACTTTTTATTACTCATTCATATCCACATCAGAGAAGTATATGTAGCATGTGCTGTCAATATCATAATTTAATTACCAACCCAATGACTTCACTAAATTGACTTTTTAAAGTTTTATTTAGGTATGTGCATGGGCTATTATAATAGACAACAGTTCCTATAGCACATTCAGCATTTATATAAAATTAAAAACTTTTTACAAAGCAAAACCTGTGGTTCAGTTATCAACATTTAAATTGTCATGAGATTTGTCTTCAAACAAGTGCACAAGTAGGATGTAATCCCAATAGACGCATTAAGGTCCCGGTCCCATTTTTGCATGTGACTTGTCTAAACAATAGGATTCTGTTTGGAGGATGAAAGCTTATGCTGCACAACCAATTATGTGCCAACCACTGAGATAGAAAACACGGCTCAAATTGTTTGAGAAAAAAAATATATTGAGCAGTAAATCCAGCCTAATGTTTAAACTTGTAGATTTTACAACTCCCCAAATACAAGTTGTTTTTGGAAAGAACGTTGTGTTCATTATTGAAAAGCACCATGGTCGCGGCAATTAAAACATTACTTTTAACTTTCCCAAATCTAGGATTAATTTCAAAGTTACTAATATAAAATGCACATGTTAAAAATGTCTATTTCATGTAATAATGTAAAGTTAATTAAACAAACACATAATTCACCTCATACCCATGCTGTGATTATTGGTTTTGTGATGCAAGAAGAATCTATCAAGATTTAGTGAGAATAGTTTCCTTCTGTGTGTGTCTAAAGCAAGACTTTATTGATTGATTAGCCCTTCAAAAGTTCTTAATCTATAATCACCAATGCATCACTGTTAGGTGATAAGACATATGCATTTGGAATTATAATGTTAAGCACTAGAATTTGTTAAATTTTTAATTTAGACTTAAGGAGACCACACATCTCCAAGCTCAGTCAGGCAATTTGCCCAAACTCTAACATGATGCTTAATAATCTGGTTTATCATAAAAGCTTTTTGGAATTAAGGGTAATACTGTAAAGCTATTAGAGTTCAGTCATTCTTTCCAATATGGAAACCTTACTTCCTTAGCTCTTCTTCCCTTGAATGAAAGGAATGTTTTTTAGGATGCTAGCAAGGAACAAGGAGTCCATCCTGGTCCTTCCAAAGCACAAACATTCTTGGAAATATTCTAGGGAAGATTTTTTTTATTCAAGACCATTCAAATTGTCTGTACCACCTTAAACAGGAATAACCAATACAAAAGTAAAAATTTATCCATAAATCTGGTACTTTGGTGGGGATAGCTCCACAATCTGAGAATACTTGTTCCAGAATCTATTAAAAAAACACTGATGTTTTCAGCAGACTGACATGGGTAGTCCTCTTGTAAATTATTTGGTTGTTTGCAAAATAAGAAATCAAATTGAGAAGACATGTTAACATATGAAAGATAAGACCACAAGTGAGTGCTTCTTGCCAGACCACTGAACTCAAAGGTGCTGTGTAATGTAGGATGAGTGAATGCAGGCAATGGTACCATAGATCAGTTGCCATGACATTTTTTATTTATATACAGCAATCTGATTGTTTTAAGAGACCACTTACTCAACAGAAAATAAATGAGCATATTAAATCAATTGTACAAGAACTAGTAAACTGCTAAAAATTTAATTTGGTTCTAATAACACATATATGCTTTCAATAATATAACTAGCAACTCCTTGCTGATTGGTTTCCATGGGTTACTAAACCTGGAGCAAACTTTGTGACTCTCATTTTAGATACAGTAGTTCTGTCCCTTCTTCCTGCCCATACTGATAATTACATAACTGCTTGCACGCCCAAAGAAAAAAATGACTTGCTTTTAGACATAATTACATGATGCATTTACTGAACACAGACCAAAGGAGAGTACTGTAAATTAAGATAACAAATAAAAATGCAAACGCCACTAGATTTCCTGTTGCTAAATTCATTTTTGGATGGATTTTATTCAAGAGCCTGGGGTATCATGAAATGACTATCTTGTTTACTCCTCTCTTCAGACTAATTTAACTATGTCCCACAGCACTAACTCCACACAAAAATTATATATTCATTGTAAGGATGCAAATAGTAGAAGGAAAATGTAAGCTTGTTCTGAAACAATTATACCCTAATCTGAGTTGATTAGATATGTACAAATAATTCTTATTAAATAATAAGAACATATCCCATCCCACTAATTGTGTTTCCATGTAGATAAATAGTTTTTTTCACTTGAAGTTTCAACAAGTGAAGCATAAAGGTAAGGTATGAAAAAGAGACTAAAACTTGGGAGTTATTGGCAGACAAAAAAAAGGTTCCAAGTAATAAAACTGAGCAAATACGTTTTTCTCTGCTAATTTAAATGAAAGTATTGTAGGCTGTGGGACTTCTCATTCTGTTTATAGCATTTAAGCTAAACCTAGAACCTTTAGGTTTCAAGTCATGGAGCTTGAACCTAGACTAGAAACCTTGACACAAATGCTAGAAGATGAAAGGATGCAAAAGCATGTCCCTTACTACTCATTCTGGGGTCTGGCTGTGCTCTGCCCTAATACCAGAATTGTGAGTCTGAATGATCTATGGGGAGGGAACCTTTGTGCCTTTCCCCACACACTCCTCCTGATGAAGTACAGTCAAATGCAGGCTGCACTTTGCTGAACTATGCACCTTGTACATATTAAACATCCACCACAAGGTGTAAAGCACAGCACTCAGGGATCAATGGAGTCTTGTATTCAATGCCTGCCACGGGCAGTTTAATTACAGGGCTCCCTAGGACCTTGGATCTGGTGGTGCAACTAAAGGGGATCACAGGAAGCACCTATGTGCTGCCCTCCAAATATCCACTGCTCCTAAATGAAGGTTGTGATGCACTCATTGGAAAGACACCAGTATCTGCACTGTCCCAGGGGTCATGTACAATATATTTATTTTTCCACAGAGTTTGCATGCAGAGTTTTACCCCATGATTCCAGCATAATTGTTACATTTGGTGCTAGGGGGAGATGCACCCAACACAATTGCAACTGGTGCATAAAAACTGGCCGAATTGCACATGTACTTCAATGCAAATTGGAAGTTTTTGCACTGAAAAATTTCTAAACTCCAGCAGGAGGTGGTAATAAAATTATACACAATTCCAAGGAGTACATATTAGCATTTTTGATGCAACTGACTGTGATCAAGCACAACTGCAGTCGTAAATGACCCCCTAAGGGTGCAATCTGTGAGGCAGGGTGAAAGTAACTAAAAACACTAGCACTTAGTACCCTGGCCCCTTCATTAGTAAAAAAAAAATCTTTATTTATGGTATTTACTTTAACAAGTCTGATTTCAGAGGAAACCTTTTTAGAAAAATATCAGCATTTGTATCAAAGTAAAACAATGACTGGTGTAATTCTTTCAATAACAAGTGCACGGGGTCCATATTAAGAAAGAAACTACTCTATTTAAAATCTATATGTCTGCTTTCCAAAAGACGAAGTTGGTCGCCTTTGAATTTCTCACGTTTCCAGCACACATGTGCCTTTCTAATGAATAATTTAAAGTTCATTTGAGAAATAAAGAGATATACATTTGGCTATATTTGCAAAGCTTTGCAACGCCTCATGGTTTATTCAATATACTGACCTATTATAATGTTTTTTACTGCTGGGCCCCAAACATTAGAAACGTGAATAATGGTTATTGAGAATGCTTCTCTATTTGTAATTATCTTAATGGCTGTTGTGCAGAACACATTATATTGCACTGTATCTATTGTTCAGCAGTCAGCAGGTTACAGCTATTAAATAGTTAGCCTACCTGGGCTTCTGTATTGCACTGGGCCGAGAATATTGTGTATTAGATTTTTGTGTCCTGTTAAGTTAGAAGCTCTGCAAAAAGAAGTCAGGACGGGCAAGATTGAATGTGAACCTTAACATGAAAAAGCGCTAGACACAATGTAGCGGGTAATCAGATACTGGACAGCAGATTCATATCAAATTAAAGCGGCTTTTCAGCAACACAAGAGCTTAAACAAAAAAAAGTCAATACAGCATACTATAGACTTGATAGAAAAGTAGTGTCTCTGAGATTTAAATAGAATATATCCAGAGCTTTAACTTGACAATATCTTTAATCCATGGAGCATGGATTATTGTAGTCGGAGTCTGGCGGATTTTAAATCACAATCCCAAACACACTGCTTTTATTTCTGAAAACTCAAATTAAATCAGAAAACTCCTGCATCTACAGCTAATAATACAGCACTTTCTGTCACTTGGGCAATTGCGGATGAAGAATCTGATCGTAAGAGCACATCCTCTGGATAATCCAGAAAGTTCTGCTTGTTACTCTATTAGAGTTTATTTCATGTATTATTGATATAGTTAACATAACACATACTAGTAGAGTGGAGAAGAGTTCACATTACTTTTTTTGCATTAAAGGAGTCATTTAATTTTCCACAAAGTAACTTTTAGTAAGATGTAGACAATGAAATTCTAAGACAATTGGCAGATCAGAAGGAGCCAGTTGAGGGGAGTTTTTTTGGGGAGTTTGATTGTAACCAGAGCAAGGCCAGTAGGTACTAGCAACCAAGGTAAACTCTTTTTGCACCACTTCTGCTCACCACCCTGCCCCTTGGCAGAGCAGACCTCCCCCTGCTTGCTATCCTCCCCTCACTCACCCACATGCTAACCACAATTATCCTGCTCTACTCCCACTCGCCAAAGAAGAATAGGTCAGAAACTCTCTTTTTGGAGATGGAATTCGTACCCCTTTGAAAGCTGCATCCTAGGCATATGCTTCTTCTACCACCCATAGGTTCAGCCCAGCAAAATATTTGCTCAAATTTCAAGAGACCATTGTATAATTGGTTTACTCAAATCAATGTTATTTAATTTTAGCAATGGGTAAAGGTGGCCATAAACGATCTTAACTGCAGCCATTGGTTTGTTTTCAGTACAGACATTTAGAGCTGAATCATCACATATTCAGATAGAAACTAAACAAGTCTGTGTCTTATGGTTCAGCAGTAAACACTGACTGATTTGAAGGTGCACAGTTATTTTTTTACCTAGATGATCGACAAGGTGACTGATATTGAAGTATTTTGTCGATGTTGGTCAGCTTGGTCAGATATTGGTCATAAACGCACTGAAAATTGTACAAAACTTTGTTCGATAAGATAATATCTGTGCATGTTTTAGTCATCTATATCAGTTGATTATTACATGATGTAATTTTCCTAATCCTAATCCAGTAATATGAACACATGGTCACCCCATTATGAACAACTTCCCATCACATGGTAAGAAACAGGAGAAAGTTAGTGGTGAGTGAATCTGATGATGATGATGGTGATGATGATGACAGTGATTTGTTTTGCTTCACCAAAAATTTGCGAAATATTATTATTATTAGCATGTATTTCTATAGCGCCAGTATATTTTGTAGTGCTGAAATATTTTGCTCATCCGTAGAGAAGCTTAGTCGGAAATGTATTATGGCTACTGGATAGGCTTTCCTTGTTTTACACCAATAAATGCTCAGCATACTGATAACCCTACAAACACGGAAGGTTCTGATGGAGTTAGAATGTAAAAATAATTCAATTTGCAAGCTTATTGTATCAAATCCAATCCATTGTCTTATTGAATCATGAAAAATTGGTCTGCTACTCAAATTGAATTTTAAAGGTATGCACATTGTGCTAATACAGAAGAAATTACAATTGCCATGCATTTATTAATATCTAAATGGAGCCCTTTGACAATGATGCGACAATGGATTCCAGACTCAACAGTGTTGGGCTCAAACCACAAACATTATTCAGAAAGGCCTGATGATTTTGTTTTGACTGTTTGAACCAGAGGATGGGTTGGGGTCTGGGGCAAACCCAGTCTAGCCTTGTAATTTCTTTAGTGAGTGATTAGAAATCCAATACCCGTCACCCAGACACAAAAATCTGTATAATAAAAGTCCTTTTCAAATTAAACATGAAAACCAATTTCAAATTTTTATTAAAGCATTCATAGCTGTTTTAATCTCATTTAAAAATCTCAGCTGTCAATCAAATTTTGTCTGCCACTCCTCTTCGGCATAGAGGCATGGCAGACAATTACTTTCACTTTCCGTTCAGCACTTCCTAGATGTCACTGCTCCCCACACATTCCCCCAGTTCTCTTAACCATTTGATTGTGTAGCCAGGACATGGGGATAGACATTGGGTCCCCTATTCTGGTGCACAAACAAGATTCTGAGATGATGCAAGGCTTGTCTTAATAACAGTGTCCACAAAATGGCTTCTGTCTGCTTGCTATAATTATGAATTCCCAGACTGAAGAAAACAAGATCCAAATAATGTATATAGTGTAATTAATGTTCATTTTACTTGACTAATGTGATAAAATATGATTTTGAATATTTTTTGGGGTGACAGGTCCACTTTAAAGCTAACTAGGTGCCCAAAAAGTTGATTTATTATTGGTAGTGGTCTCTTTTTCTTTTCATGGGTCCCTGATCAATGTTTACAAGAGTCAACTCCCTTTATTTATATATTCTCCACTGTAAACTTGTCTAAACACATTTCAATAGCTGCCTATGGAGCTCATTAGTAAGTGTCAGGTGAGCCATTTGATTGGGAATGTGGCCCTGCAAGTTCTTTGCCTCATGATTGCTCTAATTAATCCAATCAGTTTTTTTTTTTTGCTTCCATATACAGTATGAGAAAACGATGGTTAGTCTTCCAGAAATGGTTAAAGTTTTGAAAAGATGCTATACTTGTAATTTCAGTTCTATTTTCAATAGAAAATGTCTCTAAATTGTTCTAACCAATTAAAGTTTTCTAAAAGCCGTTGCCTGCTGTTGAGGAAACTGACCGTGGTGAATTTTCACTGCGGGGAAAGCAACTATGAGCAGTCACTTGACTAAAGTTTTGTTGCTGATGGCTGTCACCTTCCCCAAAGCTATGAAAATATAAATTACTAACTGCTGTGGCATTGGATGTGAACCAGAAAGTGTCTGCACATGGTTAGATTAGAATTCACCACATTGGTCTCATTACTTTCTCATAACAAACAGCATTATATAGAGCTAAATGATGCATCAAACCAATGTCAAAATCACAGAACTTGTTTACAATTGGGATTTCATGGTGCAAAGTGGACTGAATTCATATAGCCGTGCTTGTATCTCACAGTGCAGAATAATAGCATCCTTTGCATTTGCCCACAGTGAACTGATAGATGCATCCATCTCATTGTGGATGTGGCAAATATGTTCAAGGTGGGAAATTATCACGTTTGGATAACCAATGTAAATGGCATTAACAGCATACATTCAGGTGGTAATTCCAGGGTTCTCTTGGACTGAAGAACACACTTGTACAATATTGAAGTCAATGGGTGTTTTTTATAGACAATATTTGGCACCTCCAGGAACTTTTTCCATATTTATGTTGCTATCCAACATTTTTTTTTATTTTTTCACATTTGAATGTGGCTCATGGGTAAAAACAAAAGTTGGGAACTGCTGCATTAGCTTAAATTTTCCAAGACATGAGTGTGCTCTCCTCTTTTATAGACAACAGGTTTGATTATACTCAAAATATATATAAATATAAAAGTTAGTTGTTAAAAGTTCCCACAGTTCTCTTGTCTTGAAACTTTTTCAGGAAAACTCAGAAAATGAAATAAAATATCTGATTGGCAGCTATAGATAACTGCACTGTAGCCAGTTAATGCTAATGCTGTGTATAATAATAACAAGGAATGTACTAAACACAGGATTTAGATTGGGTCCAGCTGAATACCAGCACAGAATTCTAATTTGGCCAAATGAGTCAGTCAACCTGAATCCAAACCCTTCACTCCATGCGACTTTAAAATACTGGATGACCAAAGCGACATGTTTTTATGCAGGATTAAGGGGCAAAAATGATGGATTGGATGTATCCCTAATTCTATCTATAGAAAAATCTTTGCTCCCATAGATTTGTGCCATGTGATTAGAAATGGCGTACACCATCTCACACACCTTCTAACTCTGAATCATTCTTCCTTGGGCCAAATTTCAGATGAATAGGCACAACTTACATTGAATATACATTTATGTATTTCCCCTGAAAATAAACTGTCAGGCAGCAACAAGCTTTGTAATAATTATCTTGACTGTATTCTGCATGCTTACTTTGGGAAGCCATAGTAATCCATTTCAGGGAGTTTCCAAAAGGTATCATATTATTTCCACATATGCTTTTTTTTTGTACACAATTATGCACAATCCTCACAGTGGCAATAAAACTATTAGAGCTGTAAAAGATATGCATGTTACATTTTGCCGAAAGCATCATAAAAATCAATTAAGAATAACAAACTGCACTCCCACTAGCCGCGCAGTCACGCAGAGCTCAAATGCCTACCCTTTTGTAGACTTGGCTTTTGTCTTTCGCGTATGTAAGTAATGTTAAGTGAACTAACCTTTTTTACATATTGGTTTGACATTTACTCCAGATTAATGCAACTTGGCATAAGCTCTTGGAAGAGTCTAGAATTTCGTTTTCTTTAGTGTTAGATTTTATTTCAGCGTCAGAAAAGAAATGTTAAAATGATTCCTTTAATGCTATATTTATCAGGGGGTCCTTTTAATATTAACACAAGCTTCATATAACCAGTTGCTATGCAATTGTGTTATTCTGCCCTGGTAATTCATCACTCGGTGACAATATTTTTAGGTTCCTCCATGAATCAAACCAATGCAAAACTGGGTAAAAGGGATATTTAATTTGTCTTAAATGGAAACTGTTGATAGGCAGTCATGGATATATGATTTTCTTGGGACTACTGAGCTAAATACAAAAGCAGCAATCAAAGTCAGAGAGAAATTGCCTCAGTTGTACGTTGGTCTCTTGCATACATAAATAAAGTATTTTAACTATCCCCTGTTAGGATCAGTGCTCTGCTTTGGCTTCTAATACATACATTGAAATCATTGAGAACTGGAGGGGGTACAACAGCACAAACAGCAACATTGTAAAAATTGGACCATGTAGCTGTTTTTATACACATGCTGGATATTGGAATTACAGCTTAGGGTCTTTCTTGATTGCAGTACCAGTACTCCTGTAGTGTGAATGGAGAAAAAGTACAAAAAAATAACCTTCTTCTTCTGAATATGGCACCCTGCTTTTGATATGCTATGCTGTATGTATGAAAGGCATGACAGCTTGAAATATACAGATGGAGCAAACCATTGATGCAACCACCAGGGCTTACAAGTAGGGCAATCAAATATTTCCTTGTGTGCTGCTTTATTTTCCCCCTTGAGTTCTTGGTACATTGTAATAAATAGGGCCAATAGAGGCATAACCCATATACAGGAAAGTGCTCAGAAAATATTTTGATTTGAACTTGCACATATACTCCCATATTTCATATTATTCAGCAGATCCTGGATTGTTTTACTTACATGAATGGATAAGACATGGCATATAGTAATTATGCACAAATGTATTTTAAGATCATACTTCATCAGGTACTTAACAGAAGGACTGAGGACACATTTAAAAATGTTAGAGCATAATACTGTACCAGCATGGTCTGGGAGGTGAGTGCAATGAGTCCTTGTATCTTGTAACATTTACCAGGTACATGACAAGCAAATAATGATAAATAATGGGATGGCCAGTCCTGCCCATATGCTGCCCATTGTATATGAGTACCTTGGTGCAAAGAGAGAAGTGTATGATCTGTTGTGTTTGCAAAACATGGGAATTTTCAAGAGATGTTTGCACTTTGTACCTTGCTTCTCTTTTTTAAATAAGTCAATAGAAGTTCAGAGGTAAGTCTGGTAATATCTTCTTACAAACTCACTGCAATATGATTATGAGTGGTGCCACATCCACACTGAATGAAAAAAACGTGGTTTTATGGCATATTTCTACAGATAGATTGCTTGCAGCCAACCAAGTTGGACCACATCATTGTTTTGTTTTATAAATGCAGCATGCCCCTATTTTATCTCTACTTCTTTCACGTGCACATGGGAGCTTGACCCTGGCACGCTATTTTCCAAAAGCAGCTTGGCTTCCTATATTCTGCCACACAAGTTTCTATCATGCCATCCATTTCTTCCATTACCTTGCTAATAAATATTGAGTGTTTTTAAATCCTGATGGGATATTTCCATATGACATTTACATATTTTTTAAAACATCTGACCATGCTATCATGCTAATACTCTAATATTCCAATGTGCACATTAAATATTCCCATTTACTCAAATCTGAAATATTGGATCTACTGTGATATGCAGAATCATGTCTGCAGTTTATTGACACCAGTGCCTTGCTGATAAACCAAAGCAGCAATGTGTTTGAACATTGAATATAACCAGGCAACTGGTGCTCATAAATGATTCATGAAAGTTTAAAATATTCCTTACTCAGAGAATTCTTAACCTTTCAGGGCTTAAGAATGTTTCTTTTTTTTGTTTGTGAATTAAAATTCTGGGAAGCATTTTGGTTGCAGTCACCAAGATTTAGTAATGAGGAATGAATGCTTCTCCAACATTAATCAGCATATTAAGACATTGTCTAAGGCAGGGATCTCCAACTTTATTTTACCTGTGAGAAAAGAGTTAGAGAGGAACAAAACAGTTTACTAATCATGGGCTATGATAGCCCCTATGTGAACTGGCAGCCTATAGGAGGCTCTGTTTGGAAGTACATCTGGTTTTATGCAACCAAAACTTGCCTCCAAAGCTGGTGTTCAAAAATAAGCACCTCCAAACTCTTAAACAAATGTGAGTCGAGGAGCTCTCCCTCTTCTTCCGTCCCAGTGATCCTTTGCAGGTTTCCTGACACTCCCACTCGGCAATGTGGTTTACATATAAACACTTCATTTTGTTCGGAATCCACTGCAATCTCTCACACAATTAGCTTGAACGTCTTACTTTATTTCTCCATCATAAAAGCACACATTGTTAGGCTACATTTGCAGTGCAAAAACTGCCAACGCGTTTCGTGCAAAACTGCAAATGTAGCCTAACAATGCGTGCTTTTATAATGGAGAAATAAAGTAAGATGTTCAGGCTAATTGTGTGAGGGATTGCAGTGGATTCCGGACAAAGTGAACTGTTTAAAAATAAGCACCTGCCTTGAGACCATTGAGTACAACAGCCAATGGGTTAGTAAACAATATGTTGCTCATAAGCCACTGGCTGTGGAACACAGGTCTTAGGTTTGCTACTAGCTTACTAACTCACAGTAACCAATCCACAGGTACCAATTATGAGTCAGCTGTAGTATAACATACTTTGAACAACTAGACATAGGCACAGCAACAAGGACTGAGAATGCTTCTGGGATCTAGGAAATAAGGAGTCATATAGCTAAAGAATTCAACCTAGTTACTTTAAGGCTCAAAATGTGGCCTGTGGTTTGTGTCACACTCATGGTGGTATGCTGACATATATCTTGTATTTGCTGTCTTGGTTGTTCATGTCTTACATCTTAATATTATAAGTGGCATCACTGACTAAACTGAGGTTCTCTTGAGCCCACAGATCAAGGTGGTTTACCAGGAAAATTCAGGGCAGCAATTCTTAGTAATAGACACACATGTTACACCACATTCCTTTGAAACCAAGATAGATGTGGGATTGGGCTAGAGGTGAGCAATTTATCCAAGATGTGATTGTGAATTTAGCATCAGGCTGCACAATATGGACAGATTTGTCCCCTAACAAATACAGTAGGGATTGTGAGCTTCACTCTGAGATTTAGTTGTCCTTTAAGCAAAAGCCTATTATCCAGACACTGATGTGGCCAATATGATTCATTGAACCTGGACGATTTCATCTTTGCAGAGTTGCACATAGTAAATGCTATGTTAACTTTAAAGGTAAAGCTCCCAGATAATAATCTATGCACCCTGATTTTATGCATGTTTGTGTATCAATATGTATGCAATTTATCTAATTTCTCCTAACTTCATTATGCAGTTAGGTTCTGTACCAGTATGTGTGTTCATACAGATATAAAACAGATATACAGCAGCCATTACTGAAATGTGAGGCTTTGTCTGTGCTCAGCCTGGCATGATGCCGCATGCCTTTCTTTTGTGCAGCTGCCAAGTCATAGCTTTCTGCGCATTTGGAACTAAACAGAAACAGAATGGAACAGATGCCGGCATATTTTCTTTCAACTGTCCAGTAGAAATAAAAAAAACAGGAAAAATACAACATCGGCTTGTCAAGAGGAATGAGGGTATCTGGCACCGCCTGGCAGAGAGGTGTGCGGCGCAGAGCTTGAATTGTTTCAGGACTTATCGCTGTCACTTTTGCTATGTTACTTTAAATAGGCATTGGAAACAGAACAAATCTCCTTTCCAATTCATTCTCACCTCACCATTCATTTGTCTGTTAATTTTTTCCATGCTGTACTGATAATGCTCAGCAAAACACAGGGGGTTTACCTCTTCTTATAAACAATGAACATACTCTAGTCAGATGTGCCATGGAAATACATTTTCTTTTAGTTTTTTTTTGTTCCAAGGACAAAATAAAGTACTGATTCTATTTTTCCCTTAAGACTTACCTGTATAGAAATACTTATCTCTAGTGATGGGGGCGAATTTATTCGCCTGCGCGAATTTGCGGCGCATCCCTTGCGATGCAGACAAAATTTCACCGGTGTCTCATTTTGGACCTGTGTTTTTGGACGCCGCGCTCAGTGCAGGAGTCCGTTTTATTTTACGCCGGCAATGGCCGCCATCACTACTTATCTCTCAATAAGCTTATGTCAGCAAAGTGTCAACACTTCTACTATGTTCTACTGCATAGCATTTTTCTTTGTAAAATGTGAAATGCAATCTACAGATGCAGTCACTTGGATTTGTAAGTTTAATGCGTCGTGACTCAGAGCTAATTGAGGAAACTGTTTTATCTAAAGTTATCTTAACTCATTTAATGCATTTAACCTTTTCATTAGCATACCAAAGCACCATTGTTTTCAATGGTGAACTCTTTAATTGGATGGGATGCTGTGACACAATTTTCTGTGATAAGTGGGATAAATGGGATAAATTAGTTAAGTCACGACGCATTCAACACACAATCCAAAGTGACTGCATCTGTACTTGTCTCTATACACACAGAATAGATGAAAGCTGATATAGTGGTTGATTCACCTGGGATATTCTCAGTTGAGTTTAAGGGGCAGATTTATTAAAGTTTGAATGGTAAATTCGAATTAGAATTAAAAAAAAATTTTTATGTGTCAAAACTCACAAATTCAAAAGCACCAAACTGTAAAAGCACCAACCAGGCAATAGTTCAAATAGGCAGGCAGAAAATATTAATAACAGTAAACGGGTAGGGGTCAATATCAAGTTCAAACAGCAATAATAGCACCCAGGAACACCAATCAAGATGACCTATACTTGGGCACCATTTTGGAGTCCTGGGGGTCCTTTTATTTCAAATTTGGCGAAAAAGTGGACGCAGGCATTGTAACGCACCGTGCGTCCATTGCGGCACAGTGATATCACCATACCGGCGCCGCTACCCACGCTCCTGGAAACGGGCGACGTTTGTGACAATCACACTTCAACCATTGAAACAGTTCTACTTTGAATATTCTCTGCCTAAAACCTGCAAAGTTAATTTACAAGTCAATGGTCTATTGAACCATTTGCATATGTTAATTGCCTTCCTGACAATCAAGTTCGAATTCGGTTTGAATGCTATTCAAATTCTATCAAACATTTCTGTTCGGGACTATTCTATCGAATAGTAGATGTTTGAGTTTTTCCATAAATAAACTCCCAATTGAGTTGTGAGTACATTCAAATTTATAAGCATAATAAAAAAATTGATCTTTGATAAATAACCCCTTAGTGTTATATCTATAATAGCAGACAGGTCACACTCACATTGAAACAAAGAGAAGGCATTTTATTTATGGACAAGCTATATCCGCATATAATGCTGTCTACAAGATATAACTATATATTAATAACTTTATATGTAAAAACACAAACTTCCAGACACTTTATATTTGAACCTCACAGTTACTGTTAACTCATTTTATTTACAACAGTATCTTTTCTCCAGCTATCACAATCCAGATCCTTCATAACCTCCTCCCACTTATTGCCTGAGCTGTGTAAGGTCTTGAAATTCATTCCTACACTCCATATGTCTTCATTTTTATTAGCTGTTTAGACTCCGGCAAAGAAAAATCCCAGTGAAGCCTTTATTCCAATGGCTTTAAAGAATACTTGCACTTAACTGATTTTTTACTTTGTGGTCTCTTATTGAGGACCCCCCTTTTTTATTGATGTAGTTCATTGACAAGTCTCACTCATATATTGATTTTCTTCAAAATATAATCTCATAGGAAGGACCCATTATCATTCTTGTGATGCATGACCATCTTATGTTTATTTTATCTTTTAAGATTAAAAAGTAGACACCAACACACACAGAAAGATGAATCTAGAGATGGTCTATTCATTTAGAGCCACCTTATTAGGGGAAAAGCATACCAGTACAGAAGTGTTCCTGTCCCTGGGAATAAAATGATTGACTGTGTGAACTGGATTAAGTATATATCTCACACATAGAGGGGTAGATTCATCAAAGAGTGAAGTTAAGAGTGAAGTTCCGCCACTAGAGGGAAATTCCACAGCTCTCAATTTCTATGGGATTTTTAAAGGCTTATTCAGGGGTGAACTTTCACTTCACCCATTGATGAATAGGCCTTGCAAAATCCCATAGAAATGAAATGAGAGTTTCCCTCTAGTGGCGGAACTTCACTCTTTGATGAATCTACCCCAAAGAGTTCAGAAGCCAAACAGAGCAATATACAACATCCCAATAACGTTGATCCAGGACATAGTTAGAAATTAAATACCAATTTATAGACTTAAAGGTGCATCTAAGTAAAGTATGCTGGACCTTTATAAATACTTTATATTTAATGCAACATTTTATTACTATGTTCAAAACAGTCTAAAAAAAGATACATTTTTATTTGATTTTTTTTCTCTCTCTCAGTAGTGTCTCTAATTCCCATTGTTTACTTTACATTAAGAACCTTTATCAATTGCCCTCAGTATCTTTTATAAAACAGCAACAAATACATCTGACAAGTTGGCTTGTCATTCTCAGTAATAGTGTGCCTGCAGATTCTTCCCACCAACAGATGAGAACCAATTATGCTTGTTTTAATCAGATAAAGAAAGGAGTAATTGTAATGACAGATCTAAAAGGAAGAAAATGCAGGTGCAAAGCTGAAATGTATATCTGCTCCACATACTACATTTTTAAACAATGATGTTATATAAGAAAACCATTTATTTATATTGTCTAAGGAAAACCATTTCCAAAGCCATTAAACATATTGTTGATGTCAGGGTAAGGTTTGTGGCTATACACAGAAGGCATAGAGTTTAGGATTAGGACAAGGCCAAAGCCAAAGGGGCATATTTATTAGCAAATTCATCAAGGTATGTGTAATTTTAAACCATGCAAATGCCAAATGAGCTGTCGTTATATAAGAAAAAACACGTAAAGATTTTACACCATTTATGATGCCATTTTGTACACAGCAAAGCCTGGTGATGTGTGGTGTATTATCATGCTATTTTTTACACAGTATAGTAAATACATAGTAAGTAGTAACACACATACATAGTAAGATAGGTTGAAAAAAGACACCTGTCCATCAAGTTCAACCTTTTAAGACTATATATATAACCTGCCAATTTTTTTTAAATTTGCATAACTGCTAGTTGATCCAGAGGAAGACAAAAATCCCAAGCCTCTCCAATTTGCCTCAGAGGGGAAAAAATTCCTTCCTGGATTCAAGATGCCAATCTGACAAGTCCTTGGATCTATTTGTACTATGAGCTATCTTCCATAACCCTGTATTCCTTCATTTGCTAAACACCATCCAACCTCTCCTGAAGACTATCTAATGTATCAGACAATACAACCGAGTCGGGAGAAAATTCCACATCTTCACAGCTTTCACAGTAACAAACCCTTTAAAGGGCACCAATCATACCTAAAATGATTTACTAAGTAAATACAATATGTGAAAGTTCAAGAAATCCGATTTTTAAAACAGTTAGTATTGTTTGTATAATGTAAATCATCAGCTCACTATACCTTCTGCAAAATCTCCCCTATCTCCACTGCAGTTCTAGCTGAGGCAGCCATCTTGGATTTCACTGACTCCTCCTACCTATATCTTCACAGTCAACTGTAGCTCTGAAATCTCGCACATGCTCAGTTGAAATTCCTTGCTTGCCTAATAAACCTTCTAAGCTATTTTGAAATCTGCCAAACTTCTGTGTTAGTGCTGCCACCTTGTGGAAGTTGCTGTGTGCACTTCTCTTGATACTTCTAGAGTTTACTAAAGCTAGGCATTCTGGGTAGAATACTCAGATAGTGCTACAATCTGAGCATGCTCGTGAACTCATTTGCATGTTGTAGTCAGTGACAAAGCATGGGATTTTTTAAAAACTGCAGTTTTTTTTCAAAAACTGTACATGTAGTTTGATTAAACATGTTTAGGTTGTATGGTCAGATATACTAAGGGCCGAATTTTCAATTTCCGAAGTGAAAAAACTTAGACCGTCAAAGTATTTTTAAAGGGATTTTTTGATCAAAAATGTACCTATTTCGATCGAATAGGTCCATTTTCGATCCAATAAAAAATAATTTGAACAATTCAAAAGATTCTCCCAAAATTCTCCTAAAATGGCAATTTGGCATCTTTAAGCTAAACATTTTTAAAGGGAAAGTACTCATAATTGGAAAATTTTATTTTTTTTCAATTCAAATTGAATTTTGGGCTATTCGATATTCGAAGTAGCCCAAAATGACTTTGAAATTTGAATTTTATTTTAATTTGAAACCATCCCATCTGGAACAAATAGTCCCTAACCCTAATACAAAATTTTAATATCTTGGCAACTATTTCACTGCATGAACAAAAATGATTGTCTCAGGTACCCTGTGGGTCCTGGCATAGTGTCAGTGTCATTACTCATGTTAGATACAGCAGGAAAAGTTCACATAAAAAATGTTTGGCACAAAGAAAAACAGTGGAAGAAAGCACTCAAGAAAAATTCCCTTTTACTTGCATAATGCTTTAAAAGAATCTATGAAACAAACGCCCATTACCTTTAAAGCATTTTCCTTCAAAAAAACTCAATTGGCTTGTAGTGTTTTTTATTAAAAAAGCCAACAAAAATACGTTCTTCACTTTTTTTTTGGTGGACAGATTCATGTATCACTAATAAGAATCACAACTATTGGCCCCATGCAATTGTATCCCAACAGTTTTTTGAATTCATTTAACCAATATCAAGTTGTACATTTCATCATATTTAATTCATTCCTTTATGTCTGCTGTTATGGGTTAATTTAAGTCATTTTGCAAAGAATTAATAGGAAATTTCCAATCAGTTTGGTGTAAATGTAATAAACATTTAGGTTTTATTTCTAGTGTAATTATGAGATGAAATATCATGTAAATCAAGCCTGATAAATGCATGGGTTAAAGGTTGTAATAGAATTTTTTTTCCCATCGTAATATATTTTTATTTTAATGACACATTAAACTTTAGCTAATGCTAAGCCTCAGTGATTTCAGATTAATTTTTCATTATTTACACTACAATGCATTTGAGTTACCTTGAAAAGAAAGATCTGCGAAGTCATTTGTACAGTATAAGTTTGTGATGATTACATTATTATTATGCTGTCTGTGTATGTAACAGTTGGCAGGATTGCAAGGCAACCATTGTGCAAATCTTTTTTGAGTCACTACATAGGATCTAGGACCTCAACGGGGAAAAATATCCTTGTGAAGAATTACTTAGGCAACTGTAAATGCTAACATCTTCTGTGTTGAATCTTTGCTTAGTGGTCTTAAAATTGATCTACAGATGCAGTCACTTGGATTTGTGTGTTAAATGCGTCGTGACTTAACTCATCTATCCCATTTATCCCACTTAGCACAGAATATTGTGTCACAGCATCCCATCCAATTAAACAGTTCACCATTGAAAACAATGGTGCTTTGGTATGCTAATGACAAGGTTAAATGCATTAAATGAGTTAAGATAACTTTGGATAACACAGTTTCTTCAATTAGCCCTGAGTCACGACGCATTTAATTTACAAATCCAAGTGACTGCATCTGTAATTAATAGTCATTTTTGAAAACAGGTAGAGTAATTCATATAATGGTAGGGTAGACATGATGAATATAAGTGGGTGCAAGGTGTACAGACTGTGAGATCAATGAGATTTCTGAGAACCAAAATGTTTTCCTTAGTTGAATAAGAAATAAAGTTAACCGTGAGCAGAATTTTGTTACTTAATCAACATGGGACTGGGCACATATATATTGCCAAATACATAGCTGAACTGTCAACCTCAACTGTCAAATCCAGCTTTCTGCATCTGTCTATTGATTTCAGATCAATAGATCCGTGTTGTACATTTCCCTATAAACTACTGTCTCATAATTTCTCATAACAAGCATGGTTTCTATTTTCATTATGAAGGATTCCCCAACTGCCATGGCTATAATCAAATTAACATGTTACATAGTTAATTGCGTAGTTAAATTGAGTTGAAAAAAGACAAAGTCCATCAAGTTCAACCCCCTCCAAATGAAAACCCAGCATCCACACACATATCCCTCCATAGCTTCACATAAATTATATATGGCCATATACTAACTATAGACTTTAGTATCACTATAGCTTTGATATAGTGATGGGCGAATTTATTCACCAGGTGTGAATTTGCCGCGAATTCCAGCGATTTGCCACTGGCGAATAAATTCACAAAACACCAGTGAAAATTTGATGGCGTAAAAAAAAACGCGCAATGTGACTAAATTAACGCGATGCGCACCAAAATTGACGCAACACACGCAAACAATTACGTGATGCGACTTGTTTCATGAATTTATCGCCAATTCGAGAATTTCACAAAGCGAAACTGGATAGATTCGCCCATCACTACTTTGATATTATGTCTATCCAAGAAATCATCCAAGCCCCTCTTAAAAGCATCAACAGAATCAGCATCAAAATATCACCGGGCAGCGCATGCCACAACCTCACTGTCCTCACTGTGAAGAACCTACACTGCTTCAAATGAAAGTCCTTTTTTTCTAGTCTGAATGGATGGCCTATGGTGTGATGATCCTCTTTATACTGTAGGCAAAAAAGCCCCCTGATAATTGTCTTTAATGACCTCTAATTTGTTTGTAAAGTGTAATCATGTCCCCTCGCAAGAGCCTTTTTTCCAGAGAAAATTACCCCAACCTGGACAGTCTTCCCTCATAATTTGTCTTCCATCCCTCTAACCAGCTTAGTTGCACATATCTGCACTCTCTCCAGCTCATTTATATTCTTCTTAAGGACTGGAGTCCAAAACTGCATACTCCAGATGAGGCCTTACTAGGGCTCTATAAAAAGGCATAAATATGTTTTCATCCCTTGAGTTTATGCCCTTTTTTATGCAAGACAGATCTTTATTTGCTTTAATAGCCACAGAATGACACTGCCCAGAATTAGACAATTTATCATCTATAAAACCCCAAGATCCATCTCATTTAATGAAACTCCCAACACACTGCCATTTAGTGTATAACTTGCATTTATGTTATTTTTGCCAAAGTGCATAATCTTGCATTTATCAACATTGAACCTCATTTTCCAGTTTGCCGTCCAGTTTCCCAACTTAGACAAATAATTTTGCTAAGTGGCAGCATCCTGCATGGATCCTATAGTTCTGCACAATTTAGTATCATCTGCAAACATAGAAACAATACTTTAAATGCCCACATTCAGGTCATTAATAAACACTAACAGCATTGGTCCAGTTAGAAAACATTCCATTTACCACACTCTTTGTAGTCTATCTTTTGGCCAGTTTTCTACCCAGGTACAAATATTATGTTCCAGGTCAACATTTCTTAATTTAACCAATAACCTTCTTTGTGGCACTGCATCAAATGCTTTAGCAAAGTATAATAAATCATATCCACTGCCATCCCAGATCCCTGCTTAACTTCTCATAAAAAGAAATTAAGTTAGTCTGGCAAGATCTATTACGCATAAAACCATGCTGGCACAAACTAATAGTATTGTTATTTGCTATGAAGTCCAGTATCTTATCCTTGGTTAAACCTTCAAAAAGCTTTCCTATCACTGATGTCAGACTAACTGGTCTATAATTTTGAGGCTGAGAAGGGGATCCCTTTTTGAATAGCGGCACCACATTAGCAATTCGTTATTCTCTCGGCATCATTAAATAAAGAGGTTTGACAATCACAGAGCTAATCTTGCTAAGTACCCTGGGATGAATCTTGACATATTCTAGTCACTTTTGAATTTTATCTTGTGTGAACCATGCATCATTAGATGTATTACTAGAATACAAATATGCATTCAGAATATGAGCTTTTTGCTTGTTCTCATCAACCAGCTGACCCCCTCTGATATTAAAGTATTCACACCTTCCTACTTAATGTTTTTACAAATAATTTTGAATTCTTTTTACTGCTTCCTGCAATATCTTTTTCCATATCGATTTTAGCATGCCATAAAGCTTTTTTGCGTGATTTATTTGCCTCCTTGTACCTTATAAATGATTTTGCTGCCCCAGCTAACTTAAAAACCTTAAAAGCACACCTTTTCTTACCCACCTCAACACCAACACTTCTGTTGAACCAAAAAGGTTTTGCTTTGCAATGACATTTCTTGCTTACAAGGGGAATATACTGAGGTATATTTATTAAGCAGCATTTTAAATACTTCCCATTTTGTTCTGTGTTTAACCTAGTGAAGTATTTCCCACTTAATATATTGCAAAGATGCCCTTATACTATCAAAGTTTGCACGCCTGAAATTTACTCCCATCATTGACCTCAAAAAAGATGGATTGGTCCCTTTTTATATTAAAATATTATTGGAAATTATAGAATCTATAAAAAATGTTTTTTACTTACCATTTACAGAAATGACTGGATTCTTAAGGTAATGTGATATTTAAATCATATCTATAATGCCCAAGGATCAATTTGAGGTGGCATATTGAAGTAACTGCTAAACTGAATTGTGGCAACATATGAATATACTCATTATTCATTCCCCATTAATTGATTTATTTGAACAATTTAAATAGCTGATTATTAACTGAATATTTAAATTCTTTATATATATATATATATATATATACTGTATATCCAAAATGTAATTCTGTAAATCTTTATCATTATAACACAATTTTGACTCCATTATGAATGACAATACCCTTGTTAACTTTTTACCATGCAATAGAGGCAATTGATAGAGCACTTAGATTTTCCAGAATATTTGACTGCAGTCAAAGTGTTATACCCTCTCAACATATGGGGAAATATAACAAAGCCAGCATTCACAAAGAGAAAAATGTGCTAGTGACAACACAAGTTTAAGTACAACTAGTTGCCAAACGATTTGGAATGATTAGAGATTCTCTATACCTTCAGTGCCACTTAGGTTTTCATCCAGCCAAACAATGAAAATATATTTTGTCAGGTTCAGAGAGTGTAACAGCTGAATTGAGCATTTTCATTTGTAAACATGCTGGACAACCAGAACAATATGTGTTCATGTCAGTCAGGACTCTTCCTGTCCCTCCTGTCACACCTTGCCGTAGAGGCAGGTCAACTGCCTCAACACACCATATAAGTTTTCAGACCATCTTGGGCTGAACATGGAACAACATTCCATAATGTGGAAGAGAGCTGGTCCTTCTGTTCAGTTCTTAAAGTTAGTTGTGACCCAAGTAGAAATTATCTCGCAGGTTGCTATTCTCTATCCCAACAAGGCTTCTTAATTCACCCCATGGCAGAACAATTTACATTTTAGAATAAGCTTAAAACATATCGGAATTGACATAAAGAACATGGGAACAATTACGAGAAGTGTGGTAACAAGGACATGAAAAGGAGAGCTATTTTGAGAAAAATAATTAGAGGCAAAGGGAAGTGTCCTCCTTCTAGATCTAAGCATATGCAGCCAATCTGTCTTCAAAAAATTTACCAATGATTTGACATCAATGTGAGTTTGCATTCTCAATCCTATATGGATTCTAGATTCAATTGCCTTATACTCTAGGGGTGAGCATGAGATGGACAGATGCTTTTTTCCATAAAGCCATGCTGAAAATTAACAACTTAATCTGCAGAGATTAGAGTGAATCCTAGTTTTTTTTTTTTTGCATCCTCAGGGCACTAATGTCTGTGGCTTATGGGAAATTTAATGCCATTGGCATGAGTAATTTAAATGTTTCCTCTAGTGGAGTAATTTTTTAGTGTATCATTAAAATTCTACAGGTAACAGTATTAAATTAAGCATGTTCTTTAACCTGTTTAGCTATCTGCTTTGTTAAGAGGCAGTGTTCGTCTGGTTTCATTAGAATCAATGTCCTTCAGAGTTGTTGTCTTTTCCTTAAATATCTGTTTTTATTGTTCTTTATTTTACTCTAATAACCCCCTACTTTCTGCTTGAATACACAAATGACTTGCCTTTTGAATAAGCCATGTCATTTAATGAGTATAAATTTTCTGTATGTTTAAAAAAAATAAAATGTTAATAAATTCTGTGTAATAACAATAATTTTCTTCAAAGCCTCTCAGTTTGAAACTGAAAGTTGTGCACTGTGGTTCTCCCTGTGGCTAGAAAACATATTTATACTAGAAAAAACTATAAAATCTTTCCTTTGTTTGATGCATTCTCTGTAATTGCTGTTTCATATAAATTATTTTAGCTTTAGAGCTATATACAGTGGTATTGCACATCTTTTTCACAGAGTACAATGCATTTAGATAGTAGAAAGTTACTGTATCATGACAAGTGGTTTTGGAGAAATTTATAAATCAGATATATATGTGCATAGTACTTTTATAGATTTGTCCACAATATGTTTGGACATAAAGCATAGCATCAAAATTACAGTACCCTTTTATGGTACTGTTAGAATGCATCATTTCTGAATTTCTCAGATTGCTTTTTGATATCTGTTCTGTTAGAACTGCACTGCACAAATCTCTCAAGTTTTGTGTCAACAGACTATGAGCAATAGTAATAAGCAGGTTTTAAGTAATTTATCACATGCTAAACCATCTGTGAATATTTTAACAAAAATTTTCATTTGGTGAAATTAAAAATAAAAAGGTTTAAAAAGGGTCTAGAATTTTAGGGTGTGTCTCAAGTTCTTAGATATTCATTAACCACCATTTTGAACTGTGTTTGAGAGAATAGTTACTTTGTAGGGAAAGTGTTACAGATGTGTCATTAATTGTGGGAGACCTCTGAATTGTCTTCAGAATCCGCTTGAGAAACAGAAATATATGCATTTACTGTTTCTGCCAAACAAACTGTAACATCCAACAATTTCTCTGAGGAACTTTAAAAAAAAATTTTGCTAAATTAATGAAATATTGATCTTTTAATGACCTTTTAAATTTATAGCAAATTTGATGTTGACTGTTTTCATTTATGTTGACGATTTAATAAATATACATTTACATTTTTATTTAAAAAAAAAAACAATCTTATTACTAATATCCCTTGAGAAAAAATGTTCAGGCTCTAAGGGGTATGGTATATAACAGAAATATAGAAATGAATATGTTTATATTTTTTGTGTCTGGGAATTTTTCAGTCATGCTTGGCATACTTTGCAATATTTTATTTTACTTTAAATAACCTTTACTTGATATTTAAAGCTGATCCCTCATCAGTTTCTAGATGTACAGTGTTCAGTGCTCTATATGTCAAGAATATGTGTAGCATCATTAAGATTATATTCTCTTGTGGCTAGAAAAAGAAAACTGAGCAAGATGAGAAAGGTCCCCAAAATATTCTTGATGACCACAAAATTAAGAACTGTTTGCAAGCTATCCATCAGATATATTGGTTGCTTTACAAACACAAAATGTCAGGCTTCTTAATTGCTGTGATCTTTTGGGCCATTTTATAGGTAGGGGTGTTTTCAACCACAGGAATAAGGCATGTGTATAACAGTGGTTTCATGTATTTTCAATAAACTTTATTTAAAACACCCCCCCGCATAAAATGATAAAAAGGATTCCAATTATAACCAAAAGTGTATTCTTCCAGCTTCAGCAGGCAATAAAATAATTTGTAGGGCACATCACATATATACACAAATATGATTATTTAAAATATGCAATATTTTCTTTTTATATCACTGAACATTTTGAAGAGCCATTAAAAGGCTTTTATTTCTATTATTATTCTAACTTTTATTGCATTTTCATAAGTACCATTAAATTAGTCTTCACAGAATGTACATATTTATTTTAACTATTTATTATTTGCTGTTAGTTGGATATACTGTATCAACCCTTTCATTAAAAAGAAAATCTATCCTGTTGAGTAGTAGAGTCTTCCTTCCATTCTTTTTCCCTTTAAGTGCTTCTAACAGTATGTTCATATCATATATATCGTATAAGAAGATAAGTAGACAAGCAATGGGCAGTTCACAACCTACTTAAGAATAACACAGTAGGTATTACTCACCATTTCTTTAAGTATTTCAAATGATGTGGTTGATTCCCATGATTATCATTTACTTCTCCCTTACCAACCCAATTTGGGATAGTACAGTAGTTCAACAAAAAGGTTACAGTTTGAAGCTTTCAATGAAAATTCTATATTGCAGAAGTAAAATTAATAGGTTTAAAGTGTGTATAGTGTATATCGTACTTCCTGTAAGGATCTCACACATACAAATGCATCAAAGCCATCCAATTATTATCTGCTATCTTTTTTATGCTGCTCCACAACTATGTGGTGTTGTTGTCAAAGATCTATCATGACATTACAAGGGGGCACATACACAAGTTTGTAAAGTGAAAAAAGGGCCACAATCTCTGTTGAGAGCCACAGCCCCGGGGGTTCAAGTACTGTTAAATGAGTTCTAAGGAAATGCTCCTGCAACCCCCCAGGAAGAAGTAGTGATTCAATTAATTGGTTGGATTCTTCCTCCTCTTTGTCACTTCCTCTTTTGCTTGCACGCTTCTTCTTATCATGTCTCAACAATGCTGGGCAGATGTTTCAAAGAGAGTGTTAAGAATAAAGTAAGTAGCGTTTATTTCTCCAAGGGTCACTAACAACAGAAAAACAGATTAGAACTGTGGCAAAATTAATAGACCTTTAAATTGTGAGTATGTTTGCAAAAGTATAGACTATTCATTAAAACAGTAGTACAGAGACAAGTTATTATGCTTGTACCCTTGCCATGTCAAAGAGACAGCTTTACTAGGAATGATTTACTAAATTCGATGTTAACAAAAGTGCGTCAAAACTCAAAAAGCACTGTGTTTCCATCCCTTCAGCAAAATTTCCATGGTCGATCTCCTATTTAAGAATCATCTATATTTTAACTTTGTCCATAACCTTATCAACTCAAACCTAACAAGACAGTTAAACCAATGGGCAAACTTGAGAGAAATGCAGGAAAGTTTCCAATGGAAGCATAACAGAAACTTGACGAGTCGAGAATGATAATCTTAGAGAAAATTGAGAAATAGTAAAATACCAAAAAAGTGAAAAACCCAGACATTAAACTTCACCTACTGTATTTTCTTGTCGGGGCAAGTGAAAAATAAGAAGGTTTCTAAAGTTTTAGTAGCTCTGTCCATTAATTTCCCATTGACCCGATACCGTATGTTCAGTGCATGAGATGATTTTGAAACAGTTTGAAACCCACGTGTCATATGTGTCATAAAATTCTTCATCTCCCCTTTACTTTTTGTTTTCAGTTGGAATAAAAACGAAGATGAACACAAAATAAAAAGATGAGCTATATTTTCTCTTTTAGGTTTGATACTGTTTGAGCAGATTAGGCCAACAGAGTATTTGTTACTGTCAGTTTTGTAGGTTGTTTAGATCTTAATTGAGCAACATTTCACTTTTAGGAGGTAAGTTAAAGACAAAAAAAGTACATGAAATGCGATCTATTACCTAAATAGTTAATGTGATATCCCAGTCTGCTGAATACCTTTGCAAGTGTTTATGGTTTATGGTTAGCACCAGTGATATATATATATATATATATATATATGACTTTGAAAAAGGTCAGAATGCTGACCGAAACGTCAGTTTAGTTTGTGAGTTTAATAAATAGTTTTTTGCATTTTTTAAGTCCTGTGAGTGAGAGACTTTGTTCCAGTTTAAATATATATATATATACACTGTATGTTCCACTCTGATACCGGCACTCTCGATAACTGCAGTAAAGGTGCCTGGTTGCAGAGTCACGGCCTTTCTCACTTTTGATAGCGAATTAGCGCTAGTGTTAGATGCTTCGCGCTTTAGTGAATCTGCCCCTATAGGAGGGCAAGATAGTCAGCTTTATACAGAAAGAGCAGCTGTGTGCTCCATCAAGGATAATAGCTGGGAGTAGCTTCCCACAAGGCTTCCCCATATGCCTTTAGTGAAGGGACCTCAGTGGATAGGTTGTTAGGCTTTAGACTTTGTCTCCCACTGAAAGGGATCCGGACTATTTAAAGACATATTGCCTGATGGAATTGATGTTCTCTTGACTACTATGCCTTATGGGAGTGACAGTCTATACAATGCTGTGTCATCTTAATCTATCTACCCTCATCTGTGACTTGCCATACCATGTGAGTAACCTGGGGTTATCTGTATTGTACAAATACATTGTTATATTTGGTTCCATCATAACAATCTCCTGGCGTCCATCCTTACTAATTTGATAGCAACATGGCCTGTGAGTTGTGGCCCATGTTCGTGCCCTTGGCTATTTGTGCTTTGCCTAGCTAAAATTAGCATTACACACATATATATATATATATATATTCCTGTTCTGCCTCTGGAACATAATTATAGAGTAGCTCCCAATGCAAAACATTTGAAATAACAGAACAGTTCTGCTATATGTATTCATAAGAAACAAATTTTCCTTTTTGATGGATGAAGTGTTTGATGAAAAGAATGGTGATTATTTTCCTCAGGAGTGGTGGCTTTTAAAAATGTACTTAGAATTTTAAGTTTTAAACAGTGATGGGCGAATCTCCCCAGTTTCGATTTGCCGAAAAATTTGCGAATTTCAAGAGAATTTTGCGAATTGGCGAAAAATTCACGAAATGAGTCGCGGCACGCTTTTGACGCGTGCTGCGTCGTTTCCGCCACGCCGAGTCAAGAACTATGCGCGACTCGTTTTTTTTGGCAAATTTTTGCCAGGCTCAATTTCACTGGCGTTTCGTGAATTTATTCACCAGTGGGGAATTGCGGGAATTCGCCCCAAATTCGCTCCTGGCAAATAAATTCGCCCATCACTAGTTTCAAACACTTTTTGTTAATATGGTGTTTAAGTTAAATGGTATATAAAGTGTATTATGGTGTGATATATTAACCTGAAGCAAAAAAATGCTGTGATATTTTGAATTCCCTCTCAGCTGACTTTGCCTACAATAGAATTAATGTTCCCAAGTTCTTTAAACCTTGGTGCAAGGGCACGTGTAGGATCAAGGTCACCAGAACTCATAGACAGATGCATCAGATATTACAGGGGATTCAGATGCTACATTCCAGCTAATAAATAACCATACTCCATAAGAAAAAGCAGAGGTGTTTACTGAATTGTTGCACAACATTAACACTGTCATTTAAACAACAAAAGATAATTAACAAACAGATTAATTACTGTTACACCGTATTTGAGAAAATAGAAAAATAATGAGTTGGCAGAAGATAGAAAGTTATGCCAGGACTTAATACTGGTGCCAAGTCTTTATTACACTCCATCTGATTTTCACAGATGCTGGTCTCAGGGTATTCCAGAAGCCATTCCAGGTCAATGGTCCTCCTACCTACAGATCAGAATACTCAGAAACGTAAGACTTCATGTGCTGAGTGTCTTCATTATGAGATTTGGGATAGTAAAGTCATTTATCTGTCATCCTCACTTCTCAAAGAAAAGAGAGATTATGTCACATTTATAATGCCAGTGTAATATGCGGTAAATTCAAACAATTTGTTCTCCGGAAATACAAACAAAATGGCTCATCATGATGAGTTAGAAAATAAATATTGGCTTTGACAAATAGAGTATCCACAAAAATAAGTTATTTCACTTGAATATTTCCCGATTGTTTACTTTCTTTACTAACTGTACAATAAATGTCCAAAAATGAAGAGGTCAAAAATAGGGCTTGTCATTTGTTTTTGAACTAAAATATCCAAAAACCACTTGCAGCCTGAATGCTGGGAGTGTCATACCTATTGTGTCCGTATATGAGTAAAGAGTTATAATATTGAACAGCACTTGTACAGCTGTGTGACCTGTGATTCATACCATTTTTAACAAAAAAGGTAGTTTATTATTTATAAAAGTGCTCTTTAATATTATATCTCTATATATGGTCCAGTGCAAAGTGGTCACTGTGGAATCTGCACTTATTAGTTTGCAGACTGTGCTGACCTACTGGCTACATGCATTGGTAAAGGCACATAGACAACCAGCATATTTTCAGCTCACCTTCAGGAGGACCCTTTAACTAAAGATTGAAACAATGTACGTAGTTGAAAATCAAAGGCTTTCCTTAATGCAACCACATGATAGGAATCCTAAAACTAATATATTGTATAGCCTGACAATGAATTGTGTATGCATGCCTTTCTTTGTTAACCCAATTCAATTCTTTTGTGTGTGTCTGTGTATTGCTGTGCTTCAAATTTTGAAGTGTGGAAGGAACAGGAGATGGTATAAGACATTAGTGCATTGACTGACCGTGTGGATGACCAAATAGTACAGATTTGACAAAATGGCTTGCGGGTTGATTAGTTGGATGATTTGACACGTATGGCATTATACTGTACATAAAACTCCTAGCCTGAAATACCCCAGATGAATCAAATTTTTGGTTTACATTTGTACAACATAGGTTGATCACCCTCATTGCTTTTCAGGTAGGCCCATATACACATGCACTAAATCCTAAATCATAAAATCTTGACGTGTATAGTCAGAATTAATCATGTCTGCAAAGAGGGAAATTTGATTGACATGTCATGTATTTAACCTTTCAAAGATCTGGGTCAGCTAGAAAACCTTATGTGGCCAAATAACTGATTTTAATGGACATATTCTCTCTATGACCAGACATATGGAACAAACATTGCCCCTGTTAATGCACAACCATTCATGTATCTACAATACCTACCTGTCTTATAGATTTTTGTATTTCTGTTTAGCAGTCCCTTGTGTGACTATATGTATTTCCATGTGTCTGTGATAACTGACCCTAATGTTTGCGTTGGTGTTGATTACACTGCATCCTTATAAATGGGGGACCTTTGCATTGCTAATCCAGAGGAATTTATGTGATATGTATTGTAACATGGGGGAGCTTCTCTTTAAAGTTAGATACTCAAAATTATGAAATGCATTGTTCCTCTACAGTAGAGGTTCCCAACCTTTATTACATGTAAGCCACAATCAAATTTAAAAAGAGTTAGTGATCAACAAAAACATGGAAAAAGTCCTTGAGGATTACAGATAACAGACTGTAGGAGGCTTTGTTTGGCGGTACACCTGTTTGGTACACCCAAATCTTGCCTAGAATTCAAAAATAAGAACCAATTTTGAGGCCACTGGGAGCAACATCCAAGGAGTTATTGCTCAAGAACCACTGGTTGTGGATCACTGCCTGAATATTCAGGCTTAGGGGTATTGTGTTAATAAGGTTTTTCCTGGAAACAGCAACCTATAATTACAAAAACTCCATCCTCATCTTCTGATAAAGGTTTTGATAACTTCACTGTATTCTTTGAGCCTAGAATTTTATCAGGGCTGATCCAAATGATTTGTTAAGAAATAGTTAGTAAAAGAGCCAGTCTAACATAGTTCTAATATCATGGAATTATGCACCATAAATGTAATGGTTCAGCACCTCTCAATTCCCATGCTTCATTAGTTCCCATCAAACCTCACAGACGTGTAGTATGCAGGAGTCCAAATGATTTTCAGCTTGCAAGTGCACTGTAATTATGAGGTAATCAAAATGAAATTTGACAATTTTGAAGTTAAATTGAAAATCACTAATTACATTGCTTTTATGAAAGCATATATTAAATGGAGACAACCGTGTGCAAATCAGATCCACATAGCAGAGCTCCCATGTTTTGCTGAATTTCTCTGCATGAAAGGCAACATGACCACTCCGAATGACAGCTTTGAAGCTGATAAAGCATGATTTATGCATACTCCTATGCAGCCTTTAATAAATAGACAAATAGACAAATAGAAAACAGAAAAATATAAGTTACATATTTGTGAAAAAAACTGAGGGAAATTTGAAAATTACTGTTTTATGTGCAAAGAAAACAAGCTATAGTTAACCAGTGGACAAGCAAAACATCATAAACCAAACATTTGTTTTTTTCAAGATACAATCCTTCCATGAATATTATCTTGGGTACCAGCCCAAAATGTATTAGGATGCTTTTAAGAGAAAAAAAGTCATACATATTCCATTTTATTACATATCTGTTATTCAGAGGTGGGGCAAGCTGACCAGGTGCCCTACCCAACCTATCACCTTTGCACCCCCATGTGCCAGCACAAATGTGAATACGCATAAACAGTGATGTTGTGTGGAGTGCATAGTGAGAAGTGGGAATAAGCAACAGCAGGAGAATTCAGAATAAGAGTAGGCAGAAGACTCTTAAAGAGATACCTGCCCAATGCTCCCCTATATTGAGCCCTAGGCAGATGCTTCTCTGCCTTCCCATAGTTCCAGCAATGCTGTTATTTATTTAGCAATTACATGATTAGTGAGGAATACTGCACATGCTTAGTGTGTTCTGGGCTGCTGTTTATAAGCTAAGCTTAGAGGTTGCCCAAAATGATCAAAACTTTAGCAAAAAAGTGAGGGTATTATATGTTTTTATTTAAAAAGTGCTGCAGAGAGTACCTTCATTGTGAGCTATTATTTTGTCCATGATGGAAGTCATGTACAATAATTAAAGTCATGTATTGAACATTATATTTCAGGGTTACTGATGCCATGATCCATACAGTCATTCTTTATGTGGAAGTAGAAATTCATTATTAGATCTTATGTTGAAATAGTGACCTTTGTCATCCTTTAATTATTATGAATTGTACAAAGTATGCTTATCCACCAGGGGAAAAAGTTTCATATTTAACATTTTCTCCACAGTCAATATGATAGAACATGTTCCAAAAAAATTAAGATAAAAAGGTCTATTAAACGACCACAAATTGCAAAATACAGTTTTTCATTTTCTGTGAAATTCCCCTATTATTCTAATATTTCACAATATCCAATGTCATAGAAAGACATTTTATGTATGTGTTCTTTCTGTGACAATCAATCAGTTTTAATCACGTAATAAATCCATAACACAACATTCCAGGTTTGACTTATCAGGTAACATTTTTAAAAATTGTCTAGAAAGGATCATAACAACATGAAAATAATTATAAATATATTTATTTTCAAATTTGGATTTTTTTATAAATTTCATGACATTCGTGGTTTTAGAGAAAATTAGTTTAGCTATGGTTTCAAAAACCTTTAAACCCCTTCATAAATAGATCTCTTATAGTTCTAAAGAAAGGTATTCAACTGTAAGAGCCATGAAGAGCATCTAAAATGTATACAGGTATTTGAATCTATTGTTATTTTTGATGCCTTCAGTAATCAGTGATGTAAATATTGTTTCTTGGGTCATAGGAATTTGAAATGTTTTTCTTATTTCTTCTTTATTATAAGAAAGATTGTACTACCAGATTTAAGCTATGAGAATTAAAGACATTACTTTGGATGGCTTTTATTTTTAAACTATGAAGCAAAAACACATTTCCAATGGCATCTATATTACTGGGCTTGTACCAAGAATCAGTAAATATCTCACCTTCAACAGCGAGAGTAATGGAAAGAAAATATTGTCTTGTGCAGCTTGTATTCATGTTATGCATAGGACAACAGAAGAGGCACTTTTATTAAGTGGCAGAGTTATATGTTTGGATGCAAATCAATTAATCCAGATGCATCATCTGAGAAAACAATTTTCTAACTGGAGCAGCTGGCTTTCTGACATGCTTCCAGGCTGTGGAGCTGAGATGATTGGGAGATGGCCTTGGTTACATAAGGTGCAGAGTCTCTGCATGACAAAAGTTATGGCTTTATTTCTGAAGGACATTTAGCATTTTAACTCTTGATCTTTCTAGCACAAATATGAACTTTAGAGTATTTATTTTTATACATCATTGACAACCTAAAGGTATTCATAGATGTGTGGTATTTATACATTTTTACACTGAGTCATGATGACATTAAAAATCCTACAGCTGTATATGCTATTTCAGGGTTAGACCAGGTGCCTCTAAAGCAACTAAGCAATTCATATGAAGCATTTATTTTTGTGATCATGTTTTGAAGATGCTGGTCAGGTCCAGTCAACCAATGTTGGATTTAGGAGACATCAATGAAAATTAGGCAAAAAGTTTCTGAATGTTTGGATATGGGGGCACTATACTCTTTACAATTAAAACAGTAATAGGAGTATGCAGTGCAGTTTTGGCTCCAGTGCTTAAGAGGGATATAAATGATCTAGATGGAGTGCAGAGATGAGCAACTAAGCTGGCAAGATGGATTGAAGACTTAGATTATGAGGGTAGACTGTCTAGGTTGGCGTTGTTTTCTCTGGATGATTTATTGGACAGACATAATATCAAAGGCTTTTGTGATACTAAATTCTATAGTAGTATAGTATATGGACATATATAATTTATGTGAAGATATGGAGGGGTGTTTGTGTATGAATGCTGGGTTTTCATTTGAAAGGATTGAACTTGATGGACTTTGTCTTTTTTCAACCCAATGTAACTATGTAACTATGTACAGATACATGTAAATTTATGATTTTACTGTTCTTTCAAGTAGACAGCATGCATGGACACAATGCCAACAAAGTCAAGAAAGTATTCCCTGTGGAGTTTTCATACCAATAATAACACTTTATTCCCCCTACATTTTAAAACCTTCTATAAGGGTCAGAACAACATTACTGCTATGAACTTACCAATTAACTTTTACTTTGTACAATGTTTTAAAAGGGTTGAGGTCTGTGCAGTTTCAGGCCTTGGTGCTAATAATAATGATGTCCTCCATTTTTCACAACAATGTAAAATTTATTGATGCATCTGGTGCACTTATTTGACATGGAGGCATTGATTCTAAAGGAAAAGGGTGTGAAAGCATGTAACAGATGCTTCACTTAAGCTTGCTCCATTTGTTGTTCTACCATCAATACTGTAAATAAATAAATAAAAATGTATGCTGCAATTATATATGTATATATTTATACAGTACTTGTATGCATACATTTACAGGCAGTGTATATGTCTCACTATTAATATCAATGAGAAACTAAACAATGTGTCTTCTTCATGGCCCTCTGAGGAAGAATGAAGTGATGCTTTGGAAAAAAGATATATAAAGTGATTTTTGATATTTCAGACTGTGTATTTGGAGTGTTTTTACTAGGTTTTAAAGCCAAATAAAATGCCAGACACAGAAAAAGACAAACTGTTTGCAGTCCTGTATGTTTATCTGAATAAGGTTGTTGTGGAAGTTGATTTGTAAATTACAAAAATGACTATACAGTACATTTCTTTCAGATTATTCAGAGAAATCTTTAGAAATTCTCAGTTACTTTTCTTTTGATCAATTCAAGGCATGTTTAGCTATCTATTACTAAACAGTTTGCTATGTTTCAGTCAACCTTTGCAAATGGACAGTGGAAAGTCTGGAAGATTATGAGATGATTTGATCAGAGATATAAGAACAAAGTCATAAAAATAAAGAATCTAGAATTTCAAGTTTGAAGTAAGCAGATCAGATCAGTTGCAAATTGTCATTGTTGACAACTTGAAGTTGATTTCAAAGTAGAAACTAGGGATGAGCAAATGTTATCACTAGTTTTACTACAGAAATGACACCCACATACTCCAATGGGAGAAAAAAATGTTGTGCGTCCAAAAAATTCACTGCATGTCAAAAAAATTTGTTGGCCACAAACATTAATGCATTCCAGTGAATTTTCACAGCAAATATTTGGCGAAGCAAAACAGGTAAAATTTGCCCATCCCTAAACCCAAAATAAAATCTTATTAGCAGCAGTTTGAATAAATATTTTAACTTGAATATCATGAATATTATTTCAATATTGCAATAGGGGCATTACTTTTGCTATATAGAAATTAGAGGCATTTATACTAATTTTAGAGGTATAAGAAAAGAAATATGTGTAAAAAAAACCCACAACAAAATTTCTGCAACTTTTTTCTTGGCTTATTGTTTTAAAACCATGACAGAATATTCCTGTGCACATTTTTTCACAGAAAACAGTGAAAATATTAGCACTTTATTTATTTCTCTGCACTCTCCCAAAGAATTGTGAAAAAAACCCAAACTCAAATTTTGATAAATCAGACCTTTAATCTCATAAAACAGGTCTTTGTCCAGTTTAGTCAATTACCCAAATCTAGTTCAATTTCATATGAATACTGAAGAGCAAACTGATATATTTTAAAGAAAAATCAGAAAAATGTCAAAAAGGTTTTTGTGAAATGCACTGGAGTTATTGGAAGGCTTTTGGATACTGTGGTGCAAAATAAATAAATTGTATTGCAAAATAAAATGCATAGTGAAATATTAATAATGACAATGATGTATTTGCTGCTTTTTTCCTGCACAAAAGAATAATTATTTTGTTGTAGCCATGGGAATCTCTAATAACTTTTTTTTGCTGAGAAATAAAACACAACAAAATTGATTTGTGACCAAAATCAAAAAACGCCACTCACAGGCTCACGTGACAAAGCATGCAACTGTAAAGGCCTACTCAGTTCCTTACTAACCTGTACAGAACTCACATGCAGTCACACCCAAACAGTCCCAACATGCAAAACTTACACGCTGCCACCACCGCGCTTAAGGGCAGCAAGCACTCAGCTCCTGACACTCTCACACTTACTAGAGACTTATCCCACTATGCTTTCTAGCTAAGCACTATGACATTCACTCTAGCAGACAGGTCAAGGCAATTAACAGACAACACAAAATTCCCACACCAGCAGACAAAGTATCAAACATGCACAACTTTCCTTCTAACTGGCAAGAGGAGTTAACATACATCCAACATACACACTTTTCCTCAGGTAAAAGGTTTGTTTTAGAGCAACAAAGACAAACTCCTTAAATTGCAGATTTAATTGCCCAAAGGGTACAGTGCATAAAATATAAAAAAATACAGTTACAAATAATATACACAGCAGCAAACAGGTATAAAATAAAAAGGGATACAAATTCAGAAACCTACATACATCACCTAAATAAGGATCTTATATGAGTCCTGTTCCGGGGGAACGGAGGAAATAACGACATATACCT
Source organism: Xenopus borealis (assembly GCA_024363595.1). Taxonomy (NCBI): domain Eukaryota; kingdom Metazoa; phylum Chordata; class Amphibia; order Anura; family Pipidae; genus Xenopus; species Xenopus borealis. The sequence goes on from CM044439.1 coordinate 4,645,898, forward strand.
CCCAAGCAGCTTGGTCCCCAAAGGCATATATCTTACCAGTTACCTGAACCCTTGATATCCAGATTGGGAATGGATAGGTCACGCCCCCATCAAATGAGAAAGGTGGGGGCGGGTCACCAATTTACAATAGGCTGTTCTGGAGATAGAGATTTTCCATTCAGCCTTAACTATTTGGGGGGTATATAGCAGTATCATGAAATGATAAATATTATCTGGGAAATTTAATTCTCTATCCATAGAGACCAAACACCCCAGGACTAACATATATTATTCTGTCCTTAGAATATCTGTTAATACTGACAGGGATCATCCTAATTTCGGAGTGTTTGGACTCCTTGAGAAGTCCTAGATACTGTATAAGGTAACTAATGGCTGTGGTGATTCCTGGCTATATTTAGAGGATATTTGAGTTATGAGCATAAAACAATATTACCTCTAAATCTGCCCTGAGACAGACCACTCCACTATAGCACAGGTATGATAATTGGGTTTTCATTCACCTAGCCAGACAGTCTGTCCTTGTGTCATTTAGTGGGTATTTGTGAATTACCTCCTGCTGTGAGGTTTCCACAGAATTTGGATATAGTGGAAACCCTAACCCTTTCTATGCTGGAACTTATTGTCCCATCATGACAGAGACTAAAAAGTTCACTCATCCCTATGCGTGAGTTTTGGCTGTTTTCCTGCTGTCTGCCCTGTATCCTGTGTATTAATTTAAATATAGGATTTGATCCACTAAGAGAAAGATTTTTAGCAGACATAAGGCACATTCAGTTAGAGGCAATGTAATTAAAGAACTTCAGTTGCACAAATGCCTCTTTTAATCAAAAGTATTGCATATAATACATTTATCATTATCATCTATCACTTGACCTTTGATTTCTGCTGCCACATGTAGGTAATGATTATTGCCTACTTTGGTGCCTTGTCTCTAAAGGTCTTCCAACATATTGTCTGTTGATAATTATGTGCAAAGCAGTAATAGAACAAATATGACATTAAGTATAAAGTCCATCTGTTCAAATCCCCTCCAGGCTGTTTTACAGCCCTAAGACACTTTGGTGCTTTATTTAACTACTGTTCAGAATCCACACAAACCTCGTTCATTTATTTCCAACATAAGGGAATAGCAGTAACATTGCTGCTTTTTATTTATTGGCTTGTTAGTATTTGGAAGTGACTAAATTGCATGGGCTCTCTTGAACAAACAGAAGTCTGCAAAAATATTTGCTTTGTTAAACATGATACAGATGGAATCGCAATAAAAAAAATAACCAATATTATATGTGGATCCCATGAGCAGGTTAGATTTTCTTATGTTGTTTTAGGTTTAGATTTTTTAAAAATAAAAAAAGACATTTCCCTTTTTCTCTGAGGGGCAGTTTCTTTAATGTCATGGTGTTCAGTTGCAAGTTAAAGGGAAGTGATAAGTATATCATACGTTTCTTTAACCCCAGTCCAATGTGAATAAAATCACACATTTTTCATTTTATGTGTTTGCCCCCAAATTATTCAACACTCATGATAATAGAACATTTGTTTTGGTCAAATGAAATGGAGAAAAATCTGTGTGTGAAAAATGTGATCAATAATTCAAACTGTTTCTAATTTGGCATCTGAAATGCATTTCAAAGAGTATAAAATTGTTTTGATCTGGAAAATCCATGTTCTGTAGGTTCATTGACGCATCTCGCTGGCAAATACTGCAATAAATATTGATATTTGCTAGTTCTATAGATGGCATTAACCAAAGTATTGCATAATTATGCACCACATTAGCAATTCAAAGTATTTTTCTGTAATATATTGTAATTTGTAGGTGCCAACACACACGTGCTTATAATTTTATCATCATAAATCCTCCCCAGTCACTTGCTATAAATGATGAAGAGAAACTAGTCCTCTGAACAAGTTTCTTTGAAAATATTTCATAGTAATAAAAAAAAAGACTTAAAAATAAGTCTTTTTTACAAAAATAAATAATATGTATGATTGGGCTATTCCAAAGATGCAACATGGAAATATTGATATGAGACAATTTGATAAGATCACATAGATAGTATGCATAGCATGTTCACATATAATTTATCAGATGCTTACATATATTTTTAGACATATAGATCCCTTTAAGAAGTAGTTGTGTTTTGATTAATTAAATCATAGGACACATTTACATAGAAATGAAATTAGCCTTTCTGTAAGGAAAATTTGGACATAATCTTATGATAACATTCCTATATTTTTTTAAAAGAATGTACCGGAAACAGCTGTGTAAGTTTAGTATTCATAGCACACATACAGGTGCATGGATCTGTTACCCAGAATGCTCGGGACTTGGGATTTACTGGATAACTGATATTTTTCATAATTTGAAACTACCTACTTTAAGGGAGTTATTTACTAAAACTCAGATTACCTCAGTTTTTTATAAAAACAAAGTCAACCAATCACCCTTCTGCTAATTGAACTAGAAAAAGCTGGAGCAACAAAATGTCACAACAATATCGAATGCGTTGAAAACGTGACTTTAGAGAATCTTCGCTACATGACCTCGACAGGTTTGAGATGATGTATTTTCAGGTATAATAAATGTAAAAATTCAAGGGTTTCTTTCCACAAAATGATTTTAGTTTTCTCCTTTAAAAAAACTCGACTAGATAAATTCAAGGTTTAAGTCTACTAGAAAATCATGTAAACGTTAACTAAACACAATAGGTTTTGCTTCTTATAACGATTAATTAATTATATCTTAGTTTGGATCAAGTACAAGGTACTGTTTTGTTAATACAGAGAAAAAAGGAAATACATTTTAAAATTATTATTTGGATAAAATGGAGTTTATGGGAGATGATCTTTCCATCCAGCTTTCTGGATAACAGGTTTCCATATAACATATCCCATACCTGTTCAATAATTCAGCCCTCTAGTCATTTCAGTGGGAAAAGAATTTGAGAAAAAACATGAAGCAATTTAATCTGACTTTAGCACACAGTGAGGCTGATCCATAGGTTTACTGCCAATTACATTTTATGGGACAGATTGGAATAGTTGTTCAGCTTTATTCCTTGTTCAAGCACACAAACACACTGACAAATGGTTAATCCTACTGTTTGCTTGTTACACACGTGGAAGCTATTTTCTGCTGAGGATCTTATCCTAATGCATCACAGAGCACAGCTCGAAAGTAAACAGTGAGAAAGGATATATGAAAACACATACACACGTGAAAATTGTTTCCTTGGGTATCTACTTTCATCATCTCATCCTATGATGTTTTCTACTTAAAATGAAAGTGAGCTGTATTTTACATACATGTATGGGATCTGTTATTTGGAAACCCATTATCTAGAAAGTTTTGAATTACAAAAAGTCCATCTACTCCATTTATTCAAACTTTTAAAAACAATTTCCTTTTCTCTGTAGTAATAAAACAATACCCTCTACTTTACTTTTATTTTGCTCGAATAAAATACATTTCAAAGATAAATAATATTTTTTTAATTTTTTAGACAAATGCACACAGCTTTTTAAAGATATTTCTTTTTAAAAAATATAATATACTAAAGTGGTCTGTACAGGATGCTTTTCCTACATAAAACATGTAGCTGATAGTCGACATTTCATGATTTGGACTGAAGATTTAACAAACCATTAGATCAGTGAACCCAATTCTGACAGATGGGCCTCTCAGGCAAATGGTTCAAGTAAATGTGGCTGTGTCTGGCTCAGCTGAAACACCATCTGTAAAGAGCTTTTTTTTTACATTTTCCAGGTTTTTTTTTCTTATTATTGCAACGGCTAGGGATGGTGTGCTGAAAACATGTCCATTTAAAATTTTATTAAAATATTTATTTGATAAAATGTTTTAAAACATTTATTTTATAAAAAATATTTTTAAAATATTATTGTTTATCCATATAAGATAGAACCTATTTTCAGGAAAGCCTACATTAGGATTAAAATGCAAAACCAACCACATAAATATCAAAACCAAGCACCATTCATTTTGACATTTCAATTCAGGCTGCTTGTAAGATTTTCCCTATTTAGCTTAGCAACAGAAGGAGAAATTCAGTAAAAAGGAATCAAACATAACGGAATTAAAACTTCTGTACATGAAAGGTGTGAAATTCCTTACAGTTTTATCAGTGTCCATATGGTGGGATTGAGCCAGGGAATTGTCTATGGAAACAAGGTAGGAACAATTCAAATTGTATTTAAAAATACTGTATCGATTCAGTCAAACATACTGGCATTGGTTCTGTACAAAGAGCCTTATGTTTACAAACTTCTTTTGTTCATAAGCATGGCTTTCTGATGAGTAATAATGAAACTGCAGCCAAATTATGCAAAATGGTAGCATACTTGCTTGGAAGTGATGAATTTTTAATGAATGTGTCACGGGTATATATACTATAAGCACTAGTGATGGGCGAATTGGCGGCAAAAAATTAGAGAAACGCCACCGCGTCTCGATTTTGTCCCGGGCGTCTGTTTTTGATGAAATTTTGCCTGCATTTCACGAATTGCGGGATTCACTAATAAGCACCTTTTTTTTTTTTTACTAAAAATTGATGCAAAATCCATAAGGAGTTGCTATGAAGTTCATTCAACCATTCAGGCTCTAGATCAGTGATCCCAAACTCTTGAATGTTACTTTCAGTGGCCTCAAATTAGGTGCTTATTTTTGCATCCTTGGCTTGGAGGCATGTTTTGCAAAAGATGTACTGCCAAAACAAACAGAGCCCCTTAGAGGTTGCCAGTCCTCATAGGAGCTACCAATAGCAAATTTTAACTCTTATTTTGCGCCAGATGAACTTTTATCATGCTTGTTTTGCTCCCCAACCCTATAATAGTTTAATGTGGCTAACAGGTATAAAAGGTTGGGGACCCCTGGTGTAGATTGATCTCAAAATGTGCGGCACTGTAGCTCAAGTATTCTTTGGTTTTCCAGTACAAGTTCTGAAGGTCATTCAGCTTGGATGGAAATCAACTGAATTGTATGAAAAATTGGAGCATGTGTGGTGAGGATTATAAAATAAGAGAGAATAGAAAATACAGAATTGCATAGAGAGACACAAATAGCAAAATATTTAAGAATACAGAAGCTAAAGGCAGAGCAAAGTCAGTTTTTCTGTTTGTGTTAATTGGCTCCACCTACATTCATAGAGAATTATATATAGAAAGAAATATGTAAGATTAGAACATATTATAAACACTTCGATATAAGGAACATTTAAAAAGATTTTTACAAGGACACAGTTTTTTTTGAGTTGTTCAGTTGTGTGTATGAAGAAAGCTGTATAGATACTGCACATACTCACATACTCAAGCAAAAAATAAAGGCTGCATCTCGTAGGCATGTAATTAAGCATAGCAAGCTCAGGGAAACAAAGGTAAAGCTGTATAAACTAATTAATAAGTAAACTCCCCCAGGGCACTACAGCTGTTGCAGAACATCAGCTTCTAGCATGGTCAGCCATTGTTTTCTCTAATGTTGGTGAGGAACAGACAAATTGGCATGGGAGGAGCCTTGTTGCTTTTTAGCTGTCTCTGGATATCCTTTGTAGTTAATTGATTAGCCAGTGGGAGATTTTCACTAATGCTGTCTGATGTCTCAATGCAGAAGAGAAGACAAGAATAAAAGAGGCTTGCTATAAGTTCAAACAAAGAAAACAACAGGGCCTAGGGCAAGAATAACAACAACCCTTTATTAAACCAGTAACTCAAATTTGTGAAAATATTTTGTATACATAAATTATGGTCATTTCTATTAAAAAAAAGATTAATAATTAGGGATAAGTTAAAAATGTTGCTGCTTTTCATGGCAAATAACTGCCATAGACGCTAAAGTACAGTAAAAAAAAGTTGCTTGAAAAAACAACCATTGATTTCAAAGCATCTGCTGATTTTTTTGCAGTTGAATGATGTTTGTCAAAGAGAAACAGGTCAGATTCACCCATAATTTTGAATGCCTTTATACTGGAACATATATTAGCCAAGAAAAGTCATTTATTTTGCTTAAAGGTATAAGAGATCTGATTCACCGAAAAATACACAAAACACAAAATACACAAAACCTTGGAAACAATTTGGGAAAATTAATGTTTGCAGAAATTTCCCTAAATTGGAAGGTGAAATTACATTGCAGTTAAGGAATTTTAGACTTGCAATGGAATATACATTATGCTTCATAAAAAAAGGGACTCCGTGTTGCTAATTTCTTCCAAACATGACATCTGGATAGTTCCTTAGATAGACAGGAGGAGGGCTCGGGATGTGCTCCAATTTGATTGATTGATGTAGAAGGCAATGGGTAAAAAAATTATTTGTTCAAAAAAAATGCTTGGGGATCACATGGCACCACAAAATTGTACTCATCCCTAAATATTACATATCTATAGACCAGTGGAATTTGTCTTTTTTTCTTCTGCCTTATATAAGCCAGTAACTTAGGAACTGATCCCTTTTTTTTAATTCAAATTCCATTTGTAATTCTCCCTGCATGTTTAATTTTTAAAGGATAAATACTGCCCAAATATATAATATATTTGGCCCTTGCAATACCTTTGTGCATAAAATGTCAATGTGTTTTAATACAAGAAATTATCCAATGGGCAAACTTGGAGATAATATCCATAACCAGTTTAATGGTGATATTCATGTGATATTCCAGCACTTTTAAATATAGTGCTACTCTGAAAGTCACCATTTCTTAATTAGCAAATAGGAAATATTATCATTATCAATATCAGTATATTAAATTCTGGCTGTAAAAGTCAAAACTCAATGAAACAGTGACAATTATATAGATATCTGACCATGAAAAGCACAAAATATTAATTTTACTGCCAAATAGTTCTTTACCTTAAAATGGTTTGTTGTAAAGTATTACAAGTCATTACACGCATCTCAGGATCAATTAACTTGAAACTGTAACCATCCTGTAAACGATAGCAAGATATTAACTAAGTTAAGAACACCTCCAAGATTACTTGCAATGAAGAATGTTTGATAAATTGATAAGCAAATTTAATAGCTTGCTTCATTAGGAATCAACAGAACTTAATCTACAGAGACATTTACATGGAAGAAGAAAGTCAATTGCATTCTGAATGTTTTTTCTAATTATTGTAGCAAATTTCTTATCAAAAGAGACAGTGCTTTTTAGATTCCTGACTCTGCGGCAGAGAGCCATTCCTTTATGCCTTTTCAAAGTTAAAACACATGAAAAGGATGCTGCCAAGCTGAGTGTATTATTTTTAGCTCTTTGTGAAAAATCTGTCCTGGGTTGACCGCTTACACTAAAGGAACATCTTTAATGTAGTGAATTATTGAAAGTTAGTATTAGTCTTACAATAGCCTTGGTTATGTTACAAACAATATTTAAATAACAAATAAATATGCTGCCTGGAAAGATACAGAAGAGTCTACCTTACAACTGTGTGATAGTTTCAATGTTCATGAAAAATCACTTTTAACCTAAAAAGGGACTAAAATGAGACTGTACCACTGTAATATTCTCCCATTAACCATAATACTAGTAGTCAGAAATGGTACTTGTAGATAACATAATTTGACAAGAAATTAGCCTCATGGCCATCATGGATTACTCTAGAGCAAAGCTGTCAACTTTTTTCATTTCAACTGTTATGGGACTACAATTTCCAGAATCCCCAAGAGTTTACATTTGTAGTACTATGAAATAATGACATTTTTAGAAACACTGACAATCACTGGGCATCTTTCATATTGTTGGCAACACATGTTCTTCAGAAAACATATGCTAACTTGTAAATCTGAAATTCAGTATTAAAAAGGCAAGACCTGTTAAACAACAGAAGGATCCAGTGGAATGTATGTAAAAAAAAACTCCAATATGGTCAGAATAAATTCAGTAAGAAAAAGGCTTATCACATGAAAAGTCACAGATGAGATTCAATTTGAGATGCAATTCAATTTAGAAAAACTGAACTGAAACTGGGGCCAAAATTCACCCAGGGGGGTGGGTATTTAAGCCATTGTTTGTTAAAGCACATTATCCT
>CM044439.1:4656280-4668609 GCA_024363595.1 Xenopus borealis
GTTAAATGCATTAAATGAGTTAAGATAACTTTAGATAACACAGTTTCTTCAATTAACCATAAGTCACGACGCATTTAACACACAAATCCAAGTGGCTGCATCTGTATATATATATATACTGTATATATATACTGTATAGTAGCCATTTCAGGTAGTTGGATCATGGTCTCACTGGGGAAATAGACCTTTGTGTACACTTCCAGACACTCCAAAACAGATTAGTTGATTAGTTGAGCATAACTGGTCTTTGGCCACTTTTATTGGAAGCTTTTGCAGAGTGAGAAAATAGAGGAAAAAAAACTAAGCCTGTCCGGCTTTAAATAATACAAAGGTGCTTCCCTGACTAACCAAGGATAAGGGCCTTGCACCCAAATCCCTTCCAAAGCAAAAGGCACAATATAAGCTTTCCACACTTACACGGCAGTAGAACATAGATCAGCAGCTCCTGCTTTTTCCCAAGGTTCTCTCACACTGTTTTAAAAAACCCAGCTCCTTTTTGTAGGGAGTCACCCCTGTGCAGCTGCAGCCTAATTACCATGCAACTACCTGTCCAAGAACTCAATTCATCTGGAGATCCTCTTGGAATGGAGGATTCACCCACTTTTGTCCACTGACCCCAGGACTTTGTATATATATAAATAAATGCGCATTGAGCTGGTCCAAAAAGTAATTGCCTGGGTGCTGGATATAACAATAAATATAGTATAAAAAAACTGCACTCCCAGGTCTTTTAAGTGAGAAAAATAAACTTGGTTTATTACAACATTTCGGCTCCTAAACGTGAGCCGTCATCACTTTTTCACTTCCCAATGACAGCTCACATTTAGGAGCCGAAACGTCGTAATAAACCAAGTTTATTTTTCTCACTTAAAAGACCTGTGAGTGTGGTTTATTGATACTCAATAAATATATATATATATGTGTTAAATGCGTCGGTATATATACCAGAATCCATCATTGATATTTTAATCTTATCGTGCTTACAAATACTGTTCAAGATATACCTCTTAATATGTCACTTTCCGAAAAAGAGATACAAGATCTATGTATTAAAAAGCTCCACTTGGTCGTCCCTGTCGTTTTGCCAGAAATTTTACCAGCTTGAGAAATGAATACTCTCACACAAATAGCAGGAACTGAACTACAATTCTTTAGCTGGGAGTAATCTAATTTTAAACCTTGTTGGCAACCCCTTATGTTCTCTGTTCTGTTCAGAAAAAATGTGTTTCCTTATTCTTTACACCCCCACACACAACACAAAAAATACCTGCCCACAGACAGTTTGATGAGTATAAGTCCACATACACTGTAAGATAGATAATGCAATTAAAAGATCCCTGGCACCAAAGACTTCAGGAAAAAACACGTTCAAAGCTGTATTTTTTGTTATTACTGCCAGACCTTTTTATAATTACCTTACAATACATTATGTACAGTACTCTATTATCTCTTAAAAATACAATGCTTTTGTGGACAGTTTTTTTGGTATCTCATGCAACCTTAAAAGTAATGGCCACTATTTGAAAGTTTTTGGAGACTGGAAAAAGATAATAACCCCCCTCAAAGTAACCAAAGGTTAAAATAACAAAAAGAAAGATTGGAATTTTTATTATTCGCTCGGTAGTGATGAGTGAAATTATTTGTCTGCAAGTGTTATGATTCCTGTTAAAGAAGGTAAATCCCAAAATGATTTTGCATTATGGGGCTGTAACCAGTAATGAAAAATACATGATTAAAGCAACTGTTTTAATTGTGACCACAGGAGCTTTTTCTTTGGCTATGTTTTTGTTTTACATTACTCATCGAGGCCCATTTACAGTATTAATTAAAGGTTACATTTTAGTGGCATTAGATCTTTTTTGAAAGCTTTATTAAACTCTATTCCTCTACAAATATGAATGCCATGAAAGTTATTAAAACATCTGATTATAATGAGTACAAATTAAATTTTAACAACACTAAACAATGCTCTAGCAATACAATAACATTGAAAACCTCTAAAACATTAAGTTTTTCAGACAACTACAAGTTGAAAGAATCAAGAAACCTTTGAATGGCTAAACAATAAATTGAGTCAGAGCAGCTCCATTATCTGACTATGGGACACTGATGCTTTTACTTGACAAAGTTTTGTATATGAGTTTTTGTGGTTTTTACACTAAATCAATCTCACATTTTTAGACTTTTTGTGAAATTTTTTTTAAATTTTTTTTTTAGAGAAATATACAATTTGTGAAAATGTTTTTAGTAAATTGCCACATAAAGAGTAAACTCAAATCTCAAATCAAAGCACTTGTGTCCAGGGTCTGGTTTCTATGCCAGTGGGTGCAAGAAAGCCCTGTCCTTCTCCTAACTTCCCTTTATTGGCCTGCATTGGTCAGTGATAAAACTGAAACCTATCCTTCTCCAAACTTCCCTTTATTGGCCTGCATTGGCCAGTGATAAAACTGAAACCAGAACTAGGCAATATATTGCAGAGCAATGTAGAGGCTGGAGAACAATTGTAAACATGACACCAATTTATCAGGATTTGATCCAAAGGCTGACGACCACGTGTTGATGGCCATGGCCAATAAAGGTGAGCTAAGGGGAGGTTGGAGGGCATTATCTGATGGGACAAAACTCTTCTTAAAAACTGGACCATAACACTATCCCTATAATTCCTCTGCCAATTAATGCTGTAAACAATGACCAACCATTCCTCCAGCAAGGTGATTTAGTAGAAATATAGAGACAAGCAAAGGGGCTCATTTTGTGTTGCAACCAACCAATTTGATGTTATTGCAACAGAGTTTGACAGGTTTAATGTAAATCCTTTCCCGCGCTACAAATCAAATTTTCTCAAAATTAAAGATTGTAGTGGAACCTTTAGATGCATTTGAATCAGAATACTGCAGTTACCAAATAACAGTCCAGAGGTCTGGAATAAAGATCAAAACAGGATCTATAGAGTTAATTTACTCCCTTGCCCTTTTTTGCCTCTGTTGGCATGCACACAGATGTATATTTTATATATTTCAAGTACTGCACATAGTTTTACAGCTTTGAAGTAAAATCACATGCACAGTACAAAAAAAAATCAACATAATGACTATAAATTAAAAGTCTAATTTAGAAGTGAGTGGCTTAAATAAAGTGCAGAGCTTTCTAAAACTCATTAAAATTAAAAAATACTTTGGAATATAGATTTGGCACAAAGATGGTTATTTTTCAGTCCCAGATCAAAAACATGGTACAATAAAGACATAATATTATTACTTGCCTTTCAATTTGATGAAGAAAAAAAATAATTTTCAACATGACATCGCTGACTAATTGTTACAGTTTGTATTTGTTGGTCATATAGCTACTGTTTCAATCAGAGGGAAAACCAGGCCACTGTGTTCTGTGCAATTTTGATATTTATCTTTCCTAATTAATTATACCATAATTAGCGACTAACTTCTAAATTGCCTTTGCCCTGGTTGCTGTACCATACATGCCCTCTTTGTGCTGGGTTCATATCTATTATAAACAGGCATAGTTCTTTAATTAAACATTTCTTTAACAAATAAAACTCAAGCATTCCTGATGACAAATACCATTAAAACCTGAAAATTTGTTGTGAAAACTGTTTGTAGCAATGACCATATTCTAACATGAGAGGCTCCTCACAACTTTGCACTTCACTAACCAATTATTTCTTCATGCAGGTTATGTAATTTTAGCCTTAAGCACCATTGTGTTGTACCTTAATGTAGCAATCACTTATTCCCACCTTTGAAATGCTCTTTTTGTTCAACAGAGATGAAAAACAACAAACTTAGCTGACCTTTAAAAACATACAACGTGCATTAACTTCAACATACACAGAATTTAAAATAGGCTGCTGAATTGGCAGGGATTCAGAGTAGAAAATGTTAAATAACAATTGACATGTAGGTAAGAAGGGGAAAGAGAGGGCTTAAAGGGGACCTGTCACCCTAAGAAATAATTCCAAATTCCTTTCCATCAAGTTAGTTGAGCAATATAAACTTTACTTACATTATATTTATTATTTAAATTTTCTTTCCTTTAGTCGTGGAATTACAAAATCACAAAAAACAGGCAGCAGCCATTTTGTTGACACTGGCTAATGTTTTGGTGTGATGAATATTGCTGGTTGTGATAAAAACTGGAATCACATTCAGAGTAGGATCGGCTGCATCAATTTTTTTAGGAAATGTTCTGGGAGATTTATGGATAGTTAAAAGCAATAGATTTTTTGTGTATAGATGCTTGTAAGTAAATTGGCCCTACACACACAAATCAATTTGTAAGACATGGTTGCCAAAGCCTTCTGCAGTATTCAACTAATGACACTGTCCATTCTGCCTGATTGATATTGGAATAACTAAGAATAATACCACAGCAACATTTCTGTAGAAAATTCTAACAAGGGACACAGGATCTAATACTGATTTGGGAGGGCATCATTGTTTTTCATAATATTTTTACAGAAAAGTTGCTGAGGTAAGCAGGCCCATTATACTTAGACAGTTTTAAATAGAGAAACCTACATTTTTGGTAAATGACTGGCATTGGCAAAAACAGATTTTTGGAGAACTGGAATACATTTTCATTCTTTAACTGATTCACTGTTATGGATACAAGCTCTGTACTCACTCTATGCCTTTAGTCTTTGGGGTATTTTAGAAGATTATTGTACTGTGGTTTAAGCCCATGGGCAATCTGACATTTAAATGACATTTATTTGCATAACTTTAAAATGCTGTTGGGAACAATCAACATATTGTAATATGAGAGTCTCCTTGGGACTGTACTTTTCACTTACCAATTATTCTTTCATGCAGCTTTAGTAAATAAACTGTTTAAGCGAGAAAATATAAAAGGTTCAGCAAGCCTTAGAAGAATTTGAATATGCAAAGTGTGTGTGATGGTAACAATGACAATATTTGAAGCTTTTCAAAGCTAATTTAAGGGCCACTATAAATGTTGTTATCCAGTGCACTGGTCTTCTGTTCAATGGTCAATAATGGGTGTGGGGGGTTATTGTGGTTTAGCATGGGGAAATGAGTCAGACAAAATGCTTATTGAATATTGGACTTTAATCATTGTTTAGATGGTATATTGTTAGCACACTAGGTGCTCGATGAAGGAAATCAGGGTGTTCTATTCTTTATAACAATGCACTTATTATATTTTAATATTTTAATTAAGAAAGTAAATATGAAAGGGATGGATTTCTTATGCAGAGGCTCCAGTGGTTAAGTACTCATATTAAAGAATTAGATATTTGCTTTGATTTTTATCTTATAGTAAAGTGATAAAAAAATAATTGCCGGTTGCTGTGGGTTTAGCACCCAGTAAATAAGCCTCTCAATGTTAGCAAAAAAATATTAATTCTTCAATAAAAAAGTCATTCTTCATAAGCAAGTGGTAAAAATTACAAAATAGATAACTGTAAAGTTATATACATTCGCTACCAGACATTTAAAGGGCATCTAACCTCTTCATAAAACTGTCCGACTTCCCCTACTTCAGTATATGTGGTGGGACTAATGGTATTAATTGTTGGTTGTACAAAGTATCAATCATATGTACAGGACTTGTGGCTTCCAGTAAATAGTTAATGGTAGCATAGCTACAAAATTGTATATATAAATATTGGTGCTTTTGAGTTGAACCAAGCCAGCAGCTGCAGTGGAATTCCTATGAAATAATTATTCATAGAACTGAAAATAAGAAGGCCTGAAGAACAGTTGGCAAAAGCTACTGAGCTGCTGAGGTTGCTATGGGATCTTTCTTTTATTGCCTAGTAATGTTCAGTCAGGTACCTTGTTAATAAAATCTGATGACAGCAGGGAAATATCCATTATTATATGTTAAAGATAAGCTCTTCTGCAAATTGCTTCTTAAAATTCTTTAGCAAATTAAAAAATGCATCAAGATTTTGTGGTTGCTGTGTTTATCATTAGCAAACAAGATGTTATACTTTGAGGCCCATTTATCAACATTCTAATTTTATATATTTTATTTTAGTGAGTGTTTTAAAACTACAATTCATTTCTGTTTCTCTAAAATCATGAATGTCTTGTCATTTCAAATTTAGAAAATTACTAGTGAAAAAAAAATAGATTAAAATAGGATAAGAGCAACTCCCAATGACTTGTAGAGGACCTTGACAGCTTTTGTATGACAATATTTTATATACTAAACATATTACCCCAGCACTCCATTATTTAGCCTTAAGAGAAAACTAGAATTATTAACTTTGCACACATTTAAGGGAAAATGTCTACATTTAGTAAACAGAGACACCATTAGTTTTATGATTTGTACGAAGTATGCATAAGCTGATGCATCCCATCAAGGCAGTGTCCATGCATTACGTGAAAAAAAGAGCTTAGAGTTTTAGAGAAATAAAAAAACACAAATTTTTAGAGAAAAAAGAGAGAAAAAAATAAAAATGTGAATGTTAGTAAGTAACCCACTTCTTGTTTGACCAAATAGCATTCTTTTGGCATTTAAATGGATGAGAAAATTGGTAGAAATTGCAATACTAGCGACAAATCCATAGGCAGCTACAAAGTGTAGAACTGGCTTAGACATTTGCTACAGGTGCTCAAGGTCACATTGCCACCCTCATCATACTTAAGGTAAATCTAAATATGGTTGAATGTAGTCTAAGGTAGTCAGGTCATTAGTAGTGATCTTCCAATGGCTCACCTATCAACACTAGCCTCAATCACCAGAATAAAACCAAACATTGCCATAAATGACTCTGTTCCACAGTAAAGCAATGTTCTTTAAATAGGGCCACACTGGGCCAGTTGTTAATTTGGATCTTGAATCAAAGGCTCACACCAAGAGCCTAAAGGTTCTTCTATACATTCATACAACTGTGCTACAAAGCTCTAGAAAGTTCTCAAAACATTTCAATGTCATATATACACAGAAAAATGTACTGTATAAAATAAATATAAAGATACGATTAGATTATTTCACAGAAAGAAAGTATGTGCTGCTTATCTCTTTCCTGAGAACAGCTTAAGACTAGTTAATGTGCTCATATCAAGGTTGTCACACATTGTAATTGAGGCTTTTCCTATGCATATAATCAATTAGCCAATCAGAGAAATCAAAACTGGGCTATCAGAAAGGTCTCAGCAAGAACTGCTAGGAAATAGTGTTTATAGCAACTTGGCATAACAGCTTGGGGATAATTTATTGAAGATGACGAGGAT
This sequence comes from Xenopus borealis, assembly GCA_024363595.1. Classification (NCBI taxonomy): domain Eukaryota; kingdom Metazoa; phylum Chordata; class Amphibia; order Anura; family Pipidae; genus Xenopus; species Xenopus borealis. The sequence goes on from CM044439.1 coordinate 4,663,507, forward strand.
CAGTTCTTAGCATTTGTGTATAATGCAGACAGTGAAACAAAGCAATTGCCAATCTGCAGACAGCATCATAAATAACAGCCTTAATGTACAGAGTTCTTTACTGGAAGTTGGAAAACTTATTTAGAAACTTGCCATTAAAATACTCTTAACAGCAAATTCTTAAAGTTTACAGTTCCCCATCAATTAAATTAAACTGTAACCTGTTCTGTTTCAGATCTATTCCATAGTATAATTAATGTTAAAAAGTAAAGGGTGCTATTTCAATTTTTCATTGGGTCAACTCAGATCACTCTTATTGAGCAGCTGCCACAGAGACTTTTAAGGCAAAGCAGGGGACCATTGTAAAGATTGTAAAGCCAACCTTGTCTCATAGTTCTCTATGAAACCATGTTCATAATAATCCACTATTCTCTATGGAATCACAGAGAACCCTACATGTTTAAGACTCATTATCTATCGATCTATCATCTATCTATTCATTGTGTCATTCCTCATTTGGTCATTATCCAAAGTTGTTTTCTTTGTCCCTTAACCATGAGAAAGTAGATGTCAAGAAGAAGGCATTTCTATTTACAGGAGAATTGTTAGGGCATGTTTGAGAGGCAGAGCATTTGCCTGGGCCCCTAGCTTAGCAAATGGCCCAAAAGGTTAGACACTGTCCATGGTACAAGCTAAATATTTATATTTTATGAGAACAAAATATTTGATTAGCTTAAAAGCAAGCAAATGTTTATAGTGTTTCCACACAGTGTACATATTTATTTCAAGTATTAGATGTAACATGACTGCAAAACATGGGAAAATAATTGCTGCACTTTTGCATACAATTTCCAGTCTTTCCGTATTATTGTTTACAACATTCCCCCATTGTTCAGTAATTGTTAGATAGCCATATAGCTTTTGCTGAGCACAATTCAAGGTCTCCATTAACCACTGGATGAATGCTGGCAATTATGATTCCCAGTGATGTAGCATACTGTATGTGAATACATTTTGAGATTTCAGTTGATTCACATCCTGATGTACACAGGTTTCATACTTTGCAGAATTACTTTATTTAATGAATCAATATTTAATTTGGTAAATGTCAATTTATTTATTATTGGTGCTGGAGACACTTCGCCTGGTCCCTTTACAATGTTAATATTTTGGCTCACAAGTTTGGCCACTCATAGGCCAACTAATACCAAGGCAAGAAAGCTGTGTCTCCTATCCTTTCCAATTGGCCTCCTACTGATTGGTTTTTCAAGTAGGAACCAGATTGGAATCATTCATACACAAGTAGAAGAAAACATAGTTTATTGGGATCAGCAAAATGGATTACATTTACCACCCAGAACATTAAATAATATAGAATTTTCTATAGTGTTCCTACAAAAACAAAGACAGTTTTGTAAATAAGCTCATATGTCCAGGTTCACTAGATGTATTTGTTATATGTTATTGATTCAGTTATATAACTGCATGCTGCTTTATTCATTATCTTCAATGTCTAAACTTAGATGAGATGTACATAAAAGTGCATTATCAAAAATATACAATGGATTTGAACAACTTCTAACTATAAATCAACAGAATCACCTAGTGAAATAAACACTGCACGCCGGCAGCAGATTTCTGGAAGAACTTTATTATAAGGGAAGAAAGAGTTTAAAAGCAACAGAACAATAGACTGCAGCAGAAAGCTCAAGCCAAATATCTCAACTGCATGAGCTGACAGTATTATTTATTTGACATGAAAGACTGGTTTTACACTTCTGCCTTTATTAAACCGCTTTCCCTTGATAATTCGTCAGTGAAGAGGTGATTGTAACCATTGGAAGTGATAGTTTTAATGCTGAAAAAATTCCCGCTCTGCAAAAGGCATATCCTGCACCGGTATTATTGCTGTATATGGAAGGTCTAAAACAAAAACATATTTCCACAAGAGCAATATAATGGAATTGTCACCTTAGAAACACATTATATTCTTCTAAAAAGGGTCAGATATTCACAGCTGATTTTGCCTTTTTTTGCTCAGTATAGTTTTGAGGAAACTCCCATCCACCAACGCCCTATGAATAAGTGTTCGCGGTCAGCCTGTGTGAAACCATCATGTGAAACCTGCAAGGTGCAGAGAAGCAAGGGATCAAGGATTTAATAGCTCCTTGAGCAGCTCTGGGTTCCCCTGGCATGTTCCCTAACTAACTTGTATCTAATGAATTCAGTCTCAAAACCTGTACTAGCTTTTCCAGCCTCAGTGAACACAGGCCTTTTTATTCTTCATATTTGATTTGTCATATAGAGCCTTTTTGGAGAGAGAGCTATATCTCCCCTTTAGAGTTTTCCCAGCTAATGTGCTACAATATATACTGTATATGTACTGTACTGTATATTGTAAGCAGAAAGATCCAGCACCCACAGGATTTGTAGAAACTAAAAAATATTTATTGGGAAGCTCAATGTTTTAGTCTTCATCACAGACCTTTGTCAAGATACCTCACACTTCAAAAGCAAACCATACAGTATACCTCCAGTGAGTTTTGCACCAAACTATGACAATAACTAATGTATCAAACAAAGTATAAACATTCCCTAATCTGTTTAATCTAAATATGTATATCTTTATATATATATATATATATATATATATATATAAAAACATATTTTTTTCTTTTACGCTCTCAAGACATCAACTGTGTGACCACACAGTGTTACTTACTACTCAGATATACTCCCATTGTCCCAGTGTGCAAGTAGAGCTGTACTTGACATTGTATGACTGAAAAGAGAAAATTAAAAGCATTCTTTATATGAAATACAATATATTGAGAACATTCTTTATTTTTAGTATTAGAAGTATTTTTTTTCTGCAAAAAATGTAGAAGTGAAGGTCTTGTCCAATAAGTAAAACAAAATCTAATAATAACAAAATGTTTATTTATTTGGGAAATCATGCTGTCAAGGAACTAACTCTACACAATTATATTTTGAAAGTAAGGTTTATTTTTCAACAGTATATATGTTATACTGAAAACTGAATGAAAAACATCAATATCGACTGCAATAAGATCATTTATTAACAGGGAATCTATTGACTTTAAACAAAACCTTAATTTCACTTAGGTGTCTTGTGTGTTGTCTTGTACATGCATGGGATCCCTTGTCCTGAAACGCATTATCCAGAAAGCTGGATAAGGAATGCCATCTCCCGTAGACTCCATATTATCCAAATAATTAAACTAAAAAATGTAATAATAAAACAGTAGCTTGTACTTGATCCCATCTACATAAGATATATAAATCCTTATTGGATGAAAACCCAGCCCATTGAGTTTATTTAATGTTTACATGATTTTTAAGTAGACGTAAGGTATGGAGATCCAAATTGCAGAAAACCCCAGGTCCCGAGCATTCTGAACAACAAGTCCCGTACTTGCATAATACAATAATGAAGGTTTGAATCAATTTATCTATGTATGATGTTATTTTCAACTGTTGTTTATACAGAGTGGGTTTAATAGTCTGCTTTCTTAAAATGAACTTTCATTAAATGCATTGAATAAAGCTACAGCATGCTTCATTTCAATCTTCCCCCTTAAACAACATTAGATAAAGAAAGCTATGTCTAAACATCTGCTCTTAGGTGACAAACCAAACCCTACCATGTTACCTCATTTAAGATCCTTATCACACTTGGGGAAAAAATGCTGTGAGATTGTACCATAGTGCCTTGCGTAGGGTCAAAACAATGCCTGCACATTTTGTAGCACTAGATGTGCCATAGAGTACATAATGTCACTCCAGCATTGACATGATTTATATTATTATTTTTGTTGTACCTTAAACAATGTGATGTTCATAACTATATTATTAAATTTTTCAATACCTGCAATATGTCACCTGATACAGGGTTTATTTCTTTTCAGCCAGATTCATTGGCTAGCATTACTTGATAGAAAACTTGATAAATTGCAGATTTTACAAATATAAACTTGAAAAATTTGAGGTACTCAAAAAGTTTCAAGTTAATTTATTAATAAATTTGTGCATGGAATGGGAGTTAGGTTGAGTTTGTTTCTGGTAAAATACGAGAAAAAAAGATTTTTAGTAAATAACCCCCAAATGTATAAACAATGCTATGTTGGGAATCTTATGGGTGCTGACAGTTTTTGTAAACCTTCCTGAAGGCTTAACTCCCCTACTCTACTTAGGCACCTAAACCCTACACTTAAAATTCAGTAGTCCTGTTGTAAAAAAAAACCACGGGTAGCTAATGGATAGAAATGGGTATGGATGTATTTGGTAAACCAGTGTACATGTTACAGATTATACTACAATGAATATGATGCAACCTGTAAGCCATGCCCTTGGAAGAAGCAGTGTTTAATGGTGGGCAACAAACTGAAACAAGTCCATGTAATCAGACAAGAGGTCTAGGCAGGTAGCAGGCAATATACTGTGAAAACAGACCAGGGGTCAAAACCAATATATCAGTTATGAAGATAAAGTAGGAGCAATTTGTGCAGTCAGAAAGAAAGGTTTAGCTATAGAAATACATGTTAATAATAATAATAATAATAATAGCAGGAATCCTGAAACTCTGCAACAACGATGTTAGAACACAGAATTGTTCAATTGTCAAACAAAGAGCATGACAAAGAGGTTGGCCAAAATAGGCCCTTGATATCAGGATTGCTGGCATTTGGCCTTAAGATAGAAGTGGAGACAAAAAGATTTACAAATGCTTACCAGGGATATCAGCAGATTAGAATAAGATGCAACCATTAAGACACGTACATGTAAGAAGCCAATGTTTAGAGGCAAGCATCAAGATGAAACAAGTCAGAGTAATCATACGAGAGGTCTAGGCAGGTGGCAGGCAATAAAAATCTATGAAAACAATCCAGGAGTCAAAACCAGGACATCAGTTAAAGGAGAATCCAAGATGTAAGGAAAAAAAAAAATCAGCGCATACGCAGTCTCCAACTGCACATGCGCCGAAAACATCAGTCTACTTCCGAAAAAGACAACAGAAAAAATATGGCTGACATGAACTCCTGTGGCCCAAATCTGCAGGAGGGGTAAGTTAAGATTTAGGGGCATTTGCCCAGGGGGGGGGGG